>JAGDQP010051027.1:0-14107 GCA_022664845.1 Lepisma saccharinum | reverse complement strand
CAATTGGGCCTTTTAAGGGTTCAGGGGCCCGGTTAAATATTGTTTTCGGTCGGCCATATTTGGCATGGCTTTATTTGGTACGAATGCACAACTTTTGATGACAACTCGAACCCCAATATATATAAAAAAATATTTTCGGTCCACCCTAGTATGCAATAAATACGGGTTATTTTCCAAATACCGAATTAGTTGTGTCATATGTTTGTTTTGTGCAGTCATATATGTTTAAATTTAAAGGGGGCGTTTTAGATCATCCCCGCATTGAAGTAGTGTTTCAAAGATTACTGCACTTAACACCATTCAAGCAGAATACCGAATCTCGGTCGGATGATCCCGAGTGGCCTAATCCTAATCCTTTGTATTCGTTACATCCTGTCTTATGAATATCCGACTGATTACCTGGACCGCAAGTGAATTTTCATTGCGATATTACCATCAACCCAGACCTCAGGAGAAAGTAATTGAAGATCCCTGTTCTACTGTGTTTGAGTAAAAATTGCCCGACAACTTCACAAAGATGGCGCCAAGATAAAAAGTCCGCGGTGGCTAAAATATATATAACTTGGAAAACTCCGGAGTTGATTTAGTAAGTTCATAACGTGTGTATGCAATGAAGAGTAAAGTCGGGGGATTCAGCTCCCATTATCTCTTTAATACCGTTCCTGTAACCTTCCTTTTGTTATAATAATTGAAATTTCCGTAAGAACGTTACTTCCAGTGTTATCCGAAAACGGTATCCCAACGGGGTCAGTTGAAAATGAGTTGTCATATTAAAATCAAAAAATCGTTATTTCGCAGAAAGTAACATATTCTTTAAGAAAAGGATAGTAATTAATTCAGATACTGAAATGCTGAATATTTCAACGTGTTTATAAGAATCAGTAGTTATTAAGTCAAGCTATTGCACAATGTTATTGACAATTAACGAGAATTTTTCGCCAATAGATGTCACCAAAGTTTGTCTTGCATTTCGTGTTTTCAGGAAAGCTCTTGCTAAATAAATCTATTGATTATATTTCATTACGAATGATACAATTTACATTTCGCTTCAAGAGTTATGTGCTAGTTTATTCTCAGTTCTATTATTTGTACAATATTAGTTCAAAATGCGGACACTCGAAGTCGTTATAGTAATATATGATAGGGTAGTTCCGGACGAGGGATTCTCCGCGGAACAGAAAAATTATAATGAATTAGTATAATGCTAAATTTTTGACGGAGGTGCGGGGAATGCATACTTCTTCAGAAGTTTTTGTTTATATACGTGCTACCTCTAACTAAATTTACAATCACAAGTATTGTAATAATAATAATAAAAGCTCTTAGTTTCTTGGAACAACAGGTAATTCAAGGTTGCTACTCGAATTTGTAAATGCAAAATGAGCATGTCTTTTTCTATTACTAGTAACGGAAAAATGACCAAAAAAGTGTTATGTTGAAAAATAAAATATTCCCCACACGAAACTTTGGTTATAAGTAGGGCCCAGGAGTTTATGTTATAACATATATTTATTTTACATGGAAATCGGATAATGGGGTGAGATCTTCACGTATCAGGCGAAAACCAGCTGAAATAAGCAAAGCTGATAGGACATATTTTGACATATTTTCCACATTTTCCAATTTGAAAACATATTTCTTCACTTTTCTAATGATAAGACATATTTCTATATATATTTTCCAATATACTTGCACAAAATCCATAATTTTTAATTTTTTTCTTATATGCCTTCTGCCAAAGTAATAAAATCCGCATTCTCGCTGTGGTCGATTGAACTTGCATCAGACTATGCGAAACGCATTTGGTTTTCTACCAGGTTAAAGTTTAGTACGGGATAAATAATGCCGCCTTGCGTTATAATGTCGAAAATCGTTTAAAACAAAAAGCTCTCTGGTCATTGTTGAACGTGCGCACAACTGTTGTTTTTTTCTTTACATTTTTCCTTTTTAACAAAAACAAACAAATTAGCATTTTGTGCTGAAAAAATAGTTATTTTTACGTCAGTCAAAATCAACCGTAGTTTCAGCCAGGCGTGCAGCGGAGCAAGTGTAGAGAATGCCTTCTGTGAAGCAATCTGTTTCGTTAAAGTTGAGAGCATACGTTGCAGAATTTGGGAGCGATGTGTTCTCTACAGATGACAAGATATTGTTCTGTAAATTCTGTGAATCCAGTGTGGGATATTCGAAGAGATCTTCTATTGCAACATTTAGATACGACGAAGCATAAAAGGAATGTGTGTAGGAAGAAAGCGAAATCACAAACGCTACTTCAACATGTGACATCGTCCCTGAGCAGTCGAATGTCCTCTTTCTCCAAGGACCTGTGTAAAGCATTTATGGTATCGGATATCCCTCTGTGGAAGTTGGAAAACCGTAATCTTCGTGAGTTTTTGGAGAAGTACTGCGACAAGGAAATCCATCACGAATTCACACTTAGGAAGGCCTATGTGTAAAATGTCTATAGTGAAACTATGTGTAACATCCGGCAGAAAGTGAAAAATAAACAATTCTGGTTATCAGTGGACGAGACGACAGACTGTTGCGGACGTTATCTAGCCAATGTTATGCTTGGTATTTTGGAACCGGAACAGGCTGGAGAAATTTTCCTTGTGCATGTTCAGCAGTTGGAGAAGGTTAACCATTCTACAATCGCTGGTTGTATGGAAAACGCAATGCAGGTGGTTTTTCCAGAAGGCGTTCCTCGTGACAGGCTTCTCGTACTTGTAACGGATGAAGCTAGATATATGGTGAAAGCAGGAAAAGCCTTGAAAGTTCTATATCCCAAAATGATCCACATTACCTGTCTGGCACACGGAGTCTACAGACTATGTGAAGAAATTAGAGCAAGATACCCCAACGTAGATCGCTTCGTGTCAAATATGAAGAACATTTTCTTGAAGTGTCCATCACGACGCCAGGCCCTAAAGGAGGCTGCTCCGGATATTACTTTGCCACCACAGCCGGTGGTGACACGGTGGGAAACATGGCTTAAAGCAATTCAATATTACTGCGCCAATCTGCCTATTGTTTCCGAAATATTTGCTGGATTTCAAACTGAAGATGCAGCATGTATTAGTGTTGTTCAGGACTTGCTTAATGATATTAAATTAAAAGATGATATTGTGTACATTTCTGCAAATTTTGGGTTTCTGGTGTCATCCATTGAGCGATTGGAGACAAATGGTCTCAGTGTGCAAGACTGTCTTGAAACCGTAGATGTTAGAACAAAGTTGTCAACAGCAAAGGGACCAACAGCAGATTTGGTGAAAGACAAGTTCACTACCATCCTGAACAATAATCCTGGATATAGCACTTTCACCAACATCGCCGCTGTTCTGAGTGGTGACGGAGAATTAACTCTCAAAAATGTTGAAGAAGATTTAACACCTGCAGATACAGTATGTTTGAGGTTTGCTCCTTTGACTTCGTGCTATGTGGAACGTACATTCTCACGCTACAAGTCGCTGCTTGTAGATAATAGGCGAAGTTTCACAGAAAAGAACCTGAAGAAGGTCCTCGTGTCACAATGCAATGCTTAAAATTACTTTTGCCTATTGATTTGTCCGATCTTTATTTTTCATTTTCAAGTGTATAGCATAGTCTGACATTGAAATATATACACTCTCTCCATTTTTGTGTGTGTGTGTGTTCAACTAAAAGAAACTGAAATCACAAGTTCTAGAGATTCGTTACAAGCTGTTCAAATTAACTCGAAAAACCTTCTGTAATTGTTTTATTGAAAAATGTTCCTTTTGTAACCGTAAGCTAAGTAAAATAAAACATTAAAAAATACGATAGAACTTTCCTAAAAAAATCTGTTTAGAAACACTTGTATAACTAATTTAATTGGAAAATGTTCCTTTTGTAGCTGTCAACTAAGTTCAAATAAAACATTTAAAAAAATACCAAAAAATGAAACCACAAAATGTTCCCTAAAAATGAGTTTGTAAATTAAGTACTCATATTCTAATTTTCTCTGTGTTTTGGGGAGAAGACATTTTTCGACTTTTTTTTTTAATTTTCGTGACATTTTTTTCAAGTTTTTATGACATGTTTACATACATATTTTACAGTTTTATAGGGCATAAAGTCCCGGGCCCTAGTTATAAGTCACATTTGGCCAAGGATTGAAGAATCTAATGAGTCCATAAAAATTGGAGGGACGGAAAGTCGTTTTAAGGGAGGAGGAAATGGAGATTGATTAACCCCATGGTCACTGATTGATCAAAATTTCCAGGCTAAACTACAGAAGCTAGAAATACCAAATTTGGCATGAAGGTGTACGCCCAAGAGTAGGTAACGGAAAAATCCGAAATTTGATAAAGTCGCCATATTGGATCCAAAATGGCCGCCAAACCCATTGTTGTATAAAATGCACGACCTAAACTGCTGAGGCTACTGAAGTAAAATTTAGTACAAAGGTACATTATCACTACTAGTTTACGACAAAATGTTTACGACTAATTACAAAATGTCTCCAAGGACGCCATCTTGAATCCAAAATGGTGAACACCGAAAACCTTTTTTCCACACCGTTTGAACTAGAGATACGAAAATTGACATAGAGGTGTAATATCACGAGCAGTTTAGAAAATTATTACAATTACGTGAAAAAGTCGCCATCTTGAATTCAAAATGGCTGCCCAAAACCATTTTCCGCACCGTTCGAGCTAGAGAAATGAAATTTTATATGCAGGTGTACCATCATGAGTAGGTCACGACAATATAAGAAAACGTTAAAAAAGTTCTCATCTAATTCAAAATGGCGGCCCAAAAACCCATTTTCACACCACTGAAGCTAAGAAAACGAAATTAGGTATGAAGGTGTAGATTACAATAAATGGGGCAAATCTCTCCTATGGGAGCGCAGCCCCAAGGGTGGTATGGGAACAGATCTGTACCACAGGGATACAGTATCCCGGATAGTCTGGTTACAAAGGGAGGAGCCCCCGAAAACCTAAATTAGCCACCACCGGGGGGCTGGGGCAGCGCCCCCCAGTGAAGTAACGCGAGTCTATATATAAAGAAATGAAAGAGACGATGTGTGTTCGCGCATCACACCAAAATTGCTGAACCGATTGAAATGATTTTTGTCATGGTGGTTGGTCTTGGTCAATCCAAGGTTTGTGGCTTATTATTTCATGGAGACGCGGGCCCTAACGGGCGCAAAGAAGGCCTAAAAGAAAATGGTCGAAGTGCTCCGATTCGGACCATAGTTGGCACACAGATAATTCTGGGTGACCCCATGCATCTTCGCGTGCACGAGGTACCTTAGGTTAAAATGGACACCAGGAGGCCCCAAAAAGTCACGAAAAAGGCAATTGTGGGTGTCCTGCTACGACTTTCACCTCGCTGGGGATGGAGAGCCGTAAGGTGGAAGGACTTTGGTTTGTCCAAATGTTGAGATGCTGGAGAGAAAAATCTTGTTGATTCTCGACATTTAGATCATGTATGCCCCTAGCAGCAGTTAACTCATCATTGAAAGTGCATGACCGTGTTTTTGATGTTGATCCACTTATTTTGTATCAACGAATGCTTTCACAAGAAGCGAGGATCTTTCAACTTTCTTTAAATATGAAACATGGTACAGGAAAAAGAGTTTTATTCTGAAAAACTATTCCCGACACGTAACTTTGGTTATAAATCACATTTGGCCTAGTCAATCACATTTGACTGAAGAATCTAATGAGTCCATGAAGACTGGAGGGGAAAAAGTAGTCTTTTGGGTGGAGAGAGGAGGGGGCATATTGAAGATTTTAAGTTTTTTAAAGATAACAAGTAGGGTGTCTTTTGTCACGTTTTCTGGCATGCTAAATCGATTAAAACAAGTATCAAGTCACCAGCACAAACAGGTTTTGCTATAAAATATGCTTTTATGCAGAAAGAATGTAAACAGAGGAGTAAGTGAAGAGTAGGTAATAAGTTATTAAAAATTAAGAAGTGCTATAAGTATGCTTTTATTAATTAATCATGTCTGAATCATACGACATCATAGGTATCAATCATACTAAGACAGTAAATATTTCTGATCATTATCATCATCAAGAATAGCTTCAACACCACCAGACAAAAGTTCATCCTCATCTTCGGGATGGGCAGTTGGAGTGTCCTCTTCTGTTTCCATGTTGAGACATGTTCCTCCCTCACAAACTTTACATAGCTGTGAACACTTCTCACCAACTTTATGCAAGTACGCTGCAAAGTCAAGAAAGTTCCTTTGCAACAGCAAAATACCAACTTGAGTACAGCTTCTGGACCAGGCTCAAGTGTGGTCCTGATGGCCTGTAAAAAGCCATTTTGTAGTGTCCAAATCCAGTTTTCTAGATTCAACTTATTTCCCATCCAAAGTTCCACTTGATAATACGTACGATAGGAATGTTGTGCTGCACTTACGGACGTTGGTGGGAGAGATTCGAGCTTTGCCGTACTTTTTTCTGAGAGATCTCTGGAACATAATGTATCTGAGATCATAAAGTGAGTGTTTCCCTTCCTTTGAACCACACAAAAAAGAAAAACAATTTCAACTGTTTTTTTTTATCTCCGCTTGTATTTCATCCTGTTGGTCCTGTTTCATCCTGTATTTCATTGTTGACCAGTGTAACCTGTCAGATGCCATTTCAGCACGCATTGTTATAGTGATGATTGTCAAATGTTTACATGTGTTTTCATTTGGTGTCGGAAATGCTTCAATAAAGTGTGTGAATTCCTCATGTAATGGGAAAATCCCGACACTTTGCACAAATTTCATTTGAACAACTTCAGTTACCAGAGTATTGAAATGTCCAGAATGAAACATGCATTAACTGAAAGCAAAAAGAACCTTCTTTATGACGACGTGCAGAAATTTCATTCTAATTCTTTCTAAGATACGACATCTATTTGGCGTATCGGGATACCTAAACTGACTGTATCCCTGTGTAGACGAATAATGAAAATTTCATAGGAACAACAATGCATACTGGTTTGCTGATTATTATACACACTGTACAGCCAAGTAAAGTTACACCTCACTCTTTGTCCAACTTGCCACTATACAGTACGCCGTTTATGAGATAAATATCTATTTTGGTCCAACTTGTTTCGAAAATGGCGGCCGGTTCGCGAACTCCAAAAGCTGTAAACTTTTGATACATTATTCAGCACATTTTTCTGCACGAAATAGGGAACAAAATCATCTTTATTGCAGTTTGTTTACCCTAAACAGTATTTTTTATTGGACTAATATTAAAGTTAGAGTCAATTGTTTTAAATGGAGTATACGAACCAAATGAAAATAGGCCACCTTTCGTGTCACTGAAAAAAAAACGGTCGAATAAACGGACATCAATGAACCCAAATCTAAAATAATTTCTCTCTATTTGTTTACATTGAGGCTCGAGCGGAGTACCCTAAAATGTATACACTATGTATAGCCGGTATATTATAGATAAACATAGTAGCGGCTAAAAATTTCGTCCAGGAGGGGGAGAGGTAAGAAAAGCACTATTTAAGGTAACTTTACTAACGATATTACAACCTTCTTCAAGCCAAAGTGACGACCTGCATTTCTTTGAAGGATTATTTAACTGTTGGGGAAAGTGGTGTAGAACCGGTTACCTAAATTTTGTTGGCTTTCCGAAGCCAAGATTATTTACTAAATGTAATGACAATCAGTACGCCTATTCTGCATGTATAATTCTTTAAGATTGTAACTACTAAAGGGTCATAGGTTTTAAAACGTATTTTGTAACTATTAGTTTAACAAAATCACCCGGAAAACCCCCAACAGTGTTGTAAAAACGGAAAATGCGGGAATCCCAAACTTTTTCACAAAACAACTAACCATTTTATTTTACATGGATACATTTAAGGCGTATCGACAAAAAAAAACATGTAAAATAATTATCCTAGACATCTGTAGCTCTGCAGACACCATGGGCTCAGCCGAGATATTCTATACACTGGATATATCCATTCACATATAGATATTATTACATTTTAAGAATTGTAGTCAAAAGAGATTAATAGGCTTAATCATACATAACATATCGTCAACTTACAAGTGAAACATTATGTCAAAGAAACGAAAAAATCGAAGGAAAACGAAATTGTAATTTTGTAAGTCGAAGAAAATACTGGAAACATAAATTGTGGGATTATAATTATATGCATTTATTTACACCAAATCGCAAGAAGACACATCTTTAGTTTCGTAAACTACATTAACTCAACATAGCAAATTTTTGACTAAGTGTTAGCCGACAATATATAGTTTACAACTATAAAAATAATTATTAAGAGCTTATTTAATAATAATAGAACAGTTTCCTTGTAAATTCTACTCTCGAAATGAAAACTAATTTTAAACACTGTAGGGAGACTTTTTCTCAATTGTTATTAAATATGTTACATTTTTGTGAAAGCTATGTCAGAAATAATTATTATATTATTGTATTATTAAGCTAATTTTAAAAATATAAGGCTTTTTCAGAATGAAAATACTCGTAGGGTGAAACCGAGTACTAGCCGGTTTTACCCTACTCTCACAAGTTATGAAACACATGACTTTGCCTTACTGATAAAAGTGCAAGGCATAATCATTTAGTGTAAAGTAAATCCACATGGAATACAGAACATATAATAACATTTACTTATTATGTCATTGTAGTTCTGAAAAAATCGATAAAAGAACGTAACAAAGAACGAGACGAAAGCTCAGGAAAACACAACACACACACCCTGGCGCTAAACGAATGCTTACAACGGAACGCTGTAATGGTTTCTCCTTATTCCTCACTAGTTGAACTTATTTCAGTCGTCATTCGCAAGAAAGCTGCACTAGTCAAGCGGAAAACAAGTACCCGGTTTGACCCGAGCACCCAGTTCTGCCCCACTTTCCCCTATTATTTTGCATAGACCTTCAAGAAGATTGTAATATAATTAGTCAGCAAATTGTCTTTGTTACTCATTTTCTGTTTCGGTTCTTTGGTAGCGGAGATATGAAAAAAAGTACCTTAGAATGCCGTCCAATCCGTGCATCCATCCATGCCCAGAAAGTAAAGCACAAAATTCGGAAGGAAAGGATCCTTGAAACATGGGTGTTACAATGATTTGATGTTACTTATTGCTCATAGAATATTATTATTGTTTATAGGTATTTTAGAACAAGAAACAAACATACCACGTCTGTAAAAAATGTGTTACCCACGATACGTATACGTACTTAATACTGTATATTAGAAATTACCTATTATGGTTTGATTATTCGACATTGAGACGCTGATACATAATACAATGATAACATTTACGATAACTGTATGCCAGATATGTTTGATCTTTAACACGTTCAGAATGAAAACATTTATACCATGTAATAAGTGATCAGATGTTAAATATACAAATATAAAACTTCGTCTCTATAAACAGTATTTCAAAAGTTTTTAGCTTCGTGAGTTAACTTTTGGGGGCATTATACTATAGTAGTGACGCACCAATTTTGAAATCACTAAAACCAAACCAAAATCGATTCCCTTTTTCGTAAATTATCTTAAATTACTGAACATATGAACGTGGAGGTTAGGTAAAGTTAGGTGCGGTCATGTATCTTTACAAAATATATTTTGACACATATTCACACTTACCTTCAGCACACAGGCGTGTTAACTCTCCCAATTTCCATTACAAAGTCGTGTACAATTGTTTCGGGGCCTTTTCCTTTCTTTACATAAATACTCTGCTAAATAACATTTAAAATGCACTTTCCCTCGTCATTTCCATACGATTAAATAACAATAACGCAAGAAATGTCATAATCATCACAAAAACACGCCATTTCAACACTACCTTATCGCCTTCCGCCACAACATGCAGTACGTCCTAAAACATCTTCAAAACACACTAAAACTATATCATTATTCACTTCAAATGTTACCAACATCAATATTTACCTCCTTAATACTCTCAAACATCACACAATTATCTCAATTCCTCCTGTAAATTTCTAAAAATTGGTGCGTCACTACTATAGTTAACCCCTTTTGGGTTCTAAACCAGAATCTACTTTGGTGAAATCTAGTGATCACAGCATTAACACACTTCCGTTACATAACACACACACACACAAAAAGCTACAACAGGCTTACATTTCCTAATAGGTCCTTGTGCAAATGTATATGTTTGGAACTTGACAAAAGCAGTTGTTATATAATTCTCATTTTTGAAAGGTAGGATAAGTTTGACCATTAACATCTTAGAAAATAATAGTTTGCAGAGGTTTTGCTTCACCAATATTTTACTGTTTTGCCAAAAATATATTGGAGAAAGATGAAAACGTATCTAACTTATACGACTCTTAATTATTTGCCTGTACTTTCCAAGGACAATTAAATGGTTTTGGAGACGCTTTGAGAACACAAATTTATGCGTAAACTGAACTCAATAATGCTAATATTTTACTGCATTTTCATTTTGTTTTATCAAGGACTAATTTCAAAATGAACGACTGACTTAGTAAATAATTTTATTTATAAACATATTTTTTTTTTTCAAAAGAAATAGTTATTTACATATTATTTGTTTTCTTATTAAGAAATATTTTCATTGATAAATCGTCGTGACTTGAAAATTACTTTCGTTACATCGATTTGCCACGCAGGAGCGTATCCAGTGGACTAACTAGGCTACCACTGCAGCCTAAGCTTCTGAACAAATATTTTGATCTTCACAAGTAATGATTTACATGAAAGGGAGGCCAGAACGCCTATCATCGTGATCAATACTATGTGCAACCTGTTTCAATTTATTACCTTGGCTAGTGGTAGTCCAAGCTGTGAACCCAGAATACGCCACTGTTGCTAAGTTACATACTAGAACAGAATGTAAAAAAAATGACCAAAATTGAGAAAAAAAAGTTTCTAGTTAGGAGTTTTGAACTAGTAGGTTGGCTGTAGTAATGTTAGAAGTATTAAATTCCACTCATAGAAACGATCGAGCGTTTCTTACTAAAGTTGTGTCTCAGGTCAAACGTAGCACTCTTGTGTGAGCGACTCGTTAGGCGGAACACGTGGTGCGTCGTTACCGTGAAGTATCTTTGTACTATGCAGTGGAACCGAAAAACAAAATTATAATAAAATATACTGAAAAATGAAATATAAGTTACATATGCCACGGCATTCCGCTAAATTTCGAATTGTCCGATAAAATATATGTATATTTTCTTCACGAATCAGCCTTAAAATCCAACTACTAACCACTATTGCGGTAATGAGCCACATTTGAAGTGGTTGCTACAATATGCTATTATTTAAGCATTTTGTTAGAATTGATCAAAAAGTATAAAATTCAGTCCAGATTCATACAAATAACGTATTAAAAAATATATGTAGCATAGTATAGGACATGACAAAGGACGGGAGGCAGATAATGATCTCTCTCTTCAAGGGTGCGACGCATAAATTAGAAAAAGACAGACAATGCCGAGATATATTGTCCTATCTTATTTGAATCACATATTTGTTCTATTCCAGCTTAACGTTTGAAACAGATACTCTTACAGTATTTTTGTGTCATATTAATGTTTATTTATATATTTGTTTTTGATAAATCATTTTGAACGTAATAAAACATATCGTTTCTGCAGTAAAATAAAAGGATTATAAATACATTATGCAAAAGTTTTTTTAATACATTTTCTTACATATAAATAATAAATGAATGAATAAATTAAATTCGGAAAATCAATTAAATAAATAAAATAACTGAATGTAAATGAAAGAAGAAAATATATTATATAAATGTATTGTTCAGAATATATATTAATTATGAATACTAATTTTAGCTACATGCGCCGGATAATTTCAACAATTATTCACATGCGGTTGAGGGTGAAGAAGCAGCTGTCCATAAAGAAAGGAGAGGAGAAGAATTACAAGATTGAAAACTGCGTATAAATTTGTTAGGGTTTATTTTCTATGCTATTTGTAACTCTTTTTTGTTTTATTTTTTTATAATAAAGCCATTTTGAATTTTCCAACTTTAGTATCAAATTCGTAATTAGTAGCGGCCGATTTTTGTTTAGTTAATCCTATTTTTTTTTCGGATTAGATCCGCCACATTCGATCCGCCATTTTGAATTGTTCTATTTTGATGTAAAATTCGTAATCAGCAAACTCAAAAACTCTACTCTACTAATTTTTGTTCACGTTGGCCGAGATTTTCAATTTTGGCCACGTTTTCGACATTCTGACCCACTATGTGTTCGTTTGTTAACTTTTAGTGTGTTATGGATGGATTTATACTAACCATTCTCATCTCAGAAACACTTTCAACTATTTTGCAACTGTATAAGTAGATTAACATTTGACTGTTAAAGAACATTAAAATTTTGATCTTTATGTAATAATTGATTTTAGCTGCGAGACTTTGTAACTACTATCTCATAATAACCACGTATTAAATTTCTTGATATTCCGATTTTATGGTAATATCTGGTTCATCCATCCAAGCCGCCTGGATCCATGGGGTTACATTTGACAATTACAATGCATTTAATAAAACATGATCTCATAGTGTTCAATAGAATGCTCATTATGTTTCCATTATCCTGTGGCGGTTTAAGAGAGGGGGAGTGTCTACCCCTAGGACCCCATCCGCCGAGGGGCCATACCGATCACCGACGAAAATGATTAATCGCTCAATGGAACACTTTAATCGTGATTGGTGACGCAATAACTATACCATCTCAGGATTCTTAGTTGTGCGCTCGACTGTATTGGCTGAAATGAATCTCTAATATATGAATTACCATTCTCATATCTAAGCTACAGCGCGTGTGCCAAAGCTACTAGTTTTGGCTAGTGAGTTCCCCACGGCCCGCCCAGTTTTCACGCGAGGCTCGGTATAACGTAACGTAGGATATTCCGGCCAATAATAGCAGCGTGTGCTCACGAATGTGTGCTCGCGATCGAGTCTTGATCAAGTTCACTTGCGATAAGCGTCAGCTACGAAATACTGTATGTAAATTTAGTCTGATAAATCACATGAGAACGTGTGATTTTTTTCTCGTTGGTCACGTTATCGATGTAAATCTTAAAAAACGTAACAATATTATAAAATATCTATTTCTGGTATATAGTCAGTTATGTTCTCAAGGGTTTGCAACCTTCCATCGTTATACTTTGAAGATTGTAGACCTCGATGCGGACCCTGGACGGTTTTTTCATAGAACTGATTACTGCATACATCAGGCTACAGATACCTGTTTCAATCATTTCCTCATCACTTATCATTATTATGGTAATTCGTCAGACTACCTACTCAAGAATAGATTTACACATAGTATTCGTGTACCATTCTACGGATTCTACCAACTATATTCACGTGTCTCAGAATCTTCATCTGCAGTACCAGAAGTGTCGCTGGACAGCTGTATTTTTTTGTTTATTCTTTATTGCAAGAAGAAACTAACATAAAGGGGAAAGCATGCATACTTCAGGAGTGTGAGGCCATTGGTATTTTAGTAGTAAATTTGTTTTATAAGTTAAAACATTTAAAATATGAATGCAGACAACAGTTTCGAAATAGTCGTTCAAATTAAGCAACACTTTTTTTTTGTTTTATTTGAATGCTTAATAGTGCTGTAGTGAAAATATGGCAATGAAATTCCTGACGCACTGCAGAAAACTTTCTTTATCACATTCTTTGTGGCAAATATTAGCAGTGACAAGTCACAATTGCATTTATGTGAATATTGTGACTCGACTGGGTCTGCCATTTGTACTATCCGCTTGCACACTAAGTAGCTCAATTCACAGCTATTGCAAATGATATTTAGGTATGAAAAGTTGATTGCTTATTTTAAAGTTCCATACTCAATATATTTATAACGGAAGGAAACTGAACAAATGCAATAAATTGTTATACTGCGCTTAAAATCTGTATTTCAAATCAGTTATGGATGTTAATAATATTGCATTTTAGTGTTTAATAAATGATTGCAATCTTTTATTTAAATATAGGGTATTTATAATAAGTAATCAAATCTGCATTTTAATCGAAATTTGATAATGATATAGAATATCTATGGCAGTAGGCATCATCCCTTCTAAAAAGTATAGATTACGGTCCTGGA
>JAGDQP010051026.1:0-12574 GCA_022664845.1 Lepisma saccharinum | reverse complement strand
AGTCCAGGAAGAATTAGTGAAGCTTACAGAGAAAAGCCAGTTGGTTCTCCTTATTCAAGCACAAAAGCACTGCTTATCTGCGTGTTAATATTTTCTTAAAAACACATTTTTAAATAGGATCAGTGAAACATTTCTGATTTCTTGATCCACATGAAAGGAAAAATGGCCAGGAGTTGTCAAGACATGTTGAGGCGCAGCTAAAATGATACCGTTTTGAAGTTACAAATGCTGCACTTTAAGATAGATGGAATAGAGAAAAGTGAGCGAGTTATGACTTGGGAAGATGGGAAGTAAGGCTTTTATATCTGTTGTTATGATAGCTTTCTATTGGAGGAAATCATGTGTTCTTCATATTCTGCAAATATTTGCCTTCAAATAAGAACAGTTCCCTAATTCATTGCATTGCCTTGGCGGACAGACAGGCCAACGCCATAACAAAACTACCTTATTTCTAAACTTCGATTACTTTAGTCGCTGTCTGGGAAAGCTGGAAACAAGATTCATCGGACGACTGATTCCTTTCCCTTTTTGTTTGAACAGTCGATCATTTGCTAATTGGTATACAACTTTTTTTTTAATTTGTGAAACTACTAACTTTATAAACATGGTCGGCCTGAGCCTTAGATGCCTAAAGGCCATCAATAAAATTAAAATCACAAACATTGAACAACAATACACGAACGAAGTTAAATTGTTTATAGATTTCAAACCACATAAGCATTTTGTTGGGGGGGGGGGGGGGCGGGGTGGACCCGTTTTTACCCGTCGACTGGGAGTGGACTTGAAACTACTCAACGTACTGTATAAGAATGGATAGTGTGTTCAACAGCTAATTAGGGAAATGCAAATAAGTAATAATAAGATCTCAGCGTTACAATGTTGTGCTTTCATGGTTTTCTTTTTCGTTTCATAGCAGTTTTAAAATTGACAATTTCTTTACAGATCACTTCGAATTGAAACCGAATGCTAATGTGTAAAGAATTTTGTTATTCTCCCAAGAGAGATCTTATTGTCATTAAAGTGTCAACTTGTTTATAATAGACATAATGGTCTATCTCCATAATCAGAGCGGTTAAATACTTCAATAAATTATTAAAATTTATGTCTTAAAATTTCGCCAACAACTTCCATCAGTTTACTTTTTTTTTTTTAAAGCGATGCTATAAATTTTTATTAAACACTGTATATCGAAACTATATATGGGTTTTTATTATTGCCACATAAAAGATTCAGTCCCTAACTTCAATAAAAATGCGCCATTGTACAATTCACCTGGATGGAAGTCAGGCAAAACTTTCCTGAGTAATAACAGTCTAGATGTTTGGCTCCCATATTGTACAGAAGTCTCCCGGTTATATAGCGGGAACGGTTCTGCTGAGCCATATCGCTCAGTATGAGTTTATTGCCTATAGTTTAACCTTTGCCCAAGTTAAGAGTGTGAACATTTCTTAGTTTGTAGTAATTTCTGATAGACACTAGATTCACTGAATGCCACGTAAACCAATTGCTGTCATAATGCGACGTAATAATATATTTCTTGGTATTTGTGTTTTCAGCTGCTCCTATCGTTAAACCCAAGCCACCGTCAGCAACTAGTATTCCAGCCATTTTGAAAGCGTTACAAGATGAATGGGATGCTGTTATGTTACATAGTTTTACCCTAAGACAACAGTTACAAACCGCACGACAAGAACTCAGGTATGGTGGAAAGTGATAGTGTTTATGGTTAAGGGAAAAAATAAACCTTTGCTTTGCGAGTTTTATACTTGGTAATATTCGAAACCAGCACTCAGTCTCTCTGCTTTCGCCATTATGTATAATTATGATACATTGAGTGTCACTGTGTACAATTCAGTAATAACACCGGGATAAATAGATGTTATTACCTTTCTCACAAATAACCTTGTGTGTGGTAAACGTTGAAATTAACAGATGTGGGAAGAAAGTCAGCCAGTGCCTAGCTTAAAGGTATCATCCCAGTATTAGTCCGGTGTGACTGAGGAAATAATGGAAAAACCTCAGTCAGGATAGGCAGCAAGTGGGAGCAAATTCAGAACTTACCGAATGTGAAGCCAATTGCTGTGCTAACTGAGCTTCAGTCCCTCGATAACACTTTCTTTTATTTATTTACCTTATTCACTATATTTAATTAATTTTATTCTTCATTTACAATCGTTATATAGAGGTTATTTGTAAATTGCACTGTATCTGAATTGAATTAATTTATGGCCTTTAGGCATCTAAGGCTCCGGTTGGGATAGGGGAGGGGAAGGATGTGAGAAGGTGTCGGCCAGGGCCTAAGTTGAAGGTACCATCCCAGCATTTGCCTGGTGTGACAGGAAAAACCCTAGAAAAATCTCAATCAGAATTATCAGTAGCACTGTATCCTAGGTATTGTTAACTCGTATTCAGTAGTCATCGTGTTGAACTTCCTTTATTGTTAATGTGCTTACGAAGAAGATGGTTGAAAATTTTAATGTGTAAATTTGAAAGTTTCTTCTGTTGTCATATCAACTTCCTGAATATCAGGTATCTTCTGTCTGGCGCAGTTTCATTTGGCAAGGGTTTGTGATGTCCAGCTTCAGTGGTTAAAATTTAACGAATGGAAGTGAAAGCTACAACGTGAACAATGGTTTTCTGAAGTTTCTCTTGTCATTATTCAATACCATTGTTATTGATATAGTAAAAAGCTTGTTTTTATCAAGCTTGGGTTTAAATTTTAATACACTGAAAAATAAGACTCCATCGTAGCGGGAACTGAAACAAAGGAACTCAAATATATATGCTGGTCGCACGTTAAACGTAGGTTGGGGTTGCCAAAACTAAATATCTGGTCTTCGTTCCTGTCTGCTGCCTCCCGGATAGCACATGATCCTTGACTGCATTCATAATTATAATTCGCCAAGAGCTTTGGCGGGAAATAAATAAAGAAGACGAAAATATTATATTGAGTATCTAATACGTTATATATTAGAAGACGAAAAGTATGTGATGAAAAAATCTGTCTTTCTGGAGCAATTGTCAAAAATGTAATTTTTTGAGGGGAAAGTTACCTCAAATATAGTAACATCTTTGTGTGTCACGAAATGCGACTGGTGACTGAATTTCCAATACTGATTCGAACCCTGTCCATTGAGTGATCTCGCAATCAAGGTATCAGGTGACACGACCAAATTCTGTGCGTACATGTTGAAAACAGTTGCATTTTTAAATTTCCGGAGCGCTCTGTAAGCCGTGTAGTAACATTAGATGGATTTTCAACTTTTCTCCAAGCATAAGGTATTTGTGTAAAGTAAATTTCCGTCCAAGCTAAAGTCCATATCACGTTATGATCAGAGCACTTCGTACCACCTCCAAATCAAATTAGAATCATTTTATTTTCTTCTTGTATTGAAATACGCTATTAATTACTACATTGCGTACGTAACGAGAATAACATATCTGACTTTCGTCTCGAAGTTCACGAAATCCTCGTGAAGTGTACGGACAGCACACAAATTAACAATAAGTACGGTAATATTTTTTTACCAAAAATCCAAGTCCTTCAGTCGTTGGGAATAGGGTAAGGACATGGAAAATTGTAGAGGGTATGCTAACATTAACTGAGATGCAGCAGAATGAGTTGCCTAAAGACAATAAATAATAATAATAATAAATCACGTTAGGGATCCTAAAAGCGAACATCCAGTCTCAGGTATTTCACAACATCTCAAAAGTTTCTAACATAACAGTTCAGATGTTAAATTAATAAAAAACGAGTATCGAGAGAATTGTACATATTCTTAATTTGTATATTATCCGTAAACTTCATGAAGATTTCCTGTATTTCGAAAGTCAACCCATTTCAAAGTTACTAAATCTTCACCTGCCGTCGATACACGCCAACTATAGAATTTTAATATATTTTGCGGAAAGTTATCTAAAGGTGTCAACTCTAATAGTAGCCAACAATACAATTCACGAAGTATTTGGATTACACGCGATTTGCTGATAATTACGGTTTATCATTATTTTACGAAATCCCATATTAAACCTTTGTTTCTTAAAATATTACGGTTGTTTAAGTAATTGATTTTGTATAATTACTATTCTATTTGTCTGTATTATTACTTGTTTTTTTATTTATTGCAGTCACGCCTTATACCAGCATGATGCAGCATGCAGAGTAATCGCTCGTCTGACGAAGGAAGTTACAGCTGCCCGAGAAGCTTTGGCTACGTTGAAACCACAGGCTGGCATTACTCAGAATCCTGCAGGCATTCCACAGCCGGTAATTATTTTCTTTACTTTAAGACTTTACTGGATTATCAGCTTTATTTGTATATACGTACATGTTCTTACACAGTATGAGAAATAACGTGATGGGCACTGGAAAAAAAAAAAAAGACTAACAGCAGTTTAAAGTTTCATGTTTTCGATGAAGTCATCTCCGATGTGTACGCACTGTGAACACCTCTTCAGCATTGGTGCAGCATTCTTTTGGCTAATTATGCATCCTGGATGTTTTCGATCGCTTTCCTTTCATAACTATTTTTTCGTTTTTTGGGAACAAAAAGTCGTCTGAAGGAGCCAAATCCGGATAATATGTGGTGCTCCAGTTACTGAATTTTTCCTTGTGTCCAAAATTGCTTGATATTTATAGCAGTATGTGGACGTACATAGTCGCGCAACAGCTAATTTTAGTAATCAAACATTTGGGTTTTCACGATTTCGATTGCATAACCTCTTACAATGTCGATTACGTAGAACTGTTTTCCCGTAAGGCAGATTTTCGTTGGTTCTCAATTGCGATTTTTCGAACTGTGCTTTTTTCTCTGATGAGGGGAGGACGGGGAAGATTCAAACATTCCTAGTTAAGAGACATACGGTCATCACGTCTTCTTCTTTTCTAGTCGCCCTTAGCCTTTTCCCAAATTACAATAAATTGAGAACCTCTCTGTGTGGCTCCATATCCAGTTTTCTGACTAAATGCGCTCATTTGTTGTTTCTTTTTCATTTACGAACCGTTGACCGGAAAAGACTGGGTGAAAAGAACTGACTAGCGGTTGCTCATCTTATGAAGGAATACGAGCGTGTATCCAGGAAGAAAGCCACCAGTTTATCATATGCGTTACCATGACCAGAGTTCCTACAACCTGGAAAGTCAGGGAATTTTTTGGTAGTCTGGGAAATGGGTCCTTCGTCATGAAAAAGTCAGGGAAATTGAGCAAATGTTCTGGGAAAAAAAAGTGGAAAAGTGTTGTAGAATTTTCTTTTAAATCATAGAAATGCATCTGATAAGGAATTTTCTTTAGAAAAATGTATATTTCCATATTTGGATTCTGAGTTGTTACCAGCGTTCACATGTGATGAAATGCTTTTTCTTGTGAAGATTTGAACCTGTTGAGCCTCCGTTCTTTTTAAAGCACTGCAGGTGGTTGGTGAGTGCTATAGCTCTCCAGGTGGGATTGAGAGCCCTTTTGTGTGTGTTCTGTTCTTTCTGTGACTATTGCTTTCTTTTATTTAGTTTTGTAGTATACACGTGTATATTCATAAAAAATAAGGAAGTTAGAGCAAAAAATTAATCATAGATAGTAATCAATCATCATATGAAAGGAAAATTAAGTCCTTACTTTAATCAAAACGTAATTAATATGGAATATGTAATTAATATCATCGTCGGAACTACAATATGTACCATTTTTTCACTTTGCATTTTTTTTTCCAGTTTATAGTTCTGTGTACTGTGGATACTGTAGAAAATTTCATGTGGAAATAACCTCTACTTTTTGAGATATAGCACCTTTTTCAGTACCTGAATTGTATTCCAGACTGTACTTCAGAAAACAGTTTTTTGACCATCCTGAAAATTTCCTAATTTACCGCATAGGGGTATTGCAGTTCCAACGACGATATGTAACAATAGTAAGCAATCATCAAGGAAAATTACCACGTTGGTGATGAACGGGGGAAGGATTCTATATAAATTTCCTGTAGTCAGGGAATTTCAATGGAGAGTCATGGAAAGTCGGGGAATCTTTTTGCTCAAAACCTGTAGGAACCCTGATGACGTTCGATGTAAACAACTATTTGATTAATATACCATTACATGAGGTTGCGCGTCTTTTTGATCGCACTGTACTTTCTGGCCTCTTTCAGTAATGCTAAACGCAGAGTGTATGGAGTTGCGTTAGTTGATACGCCGTTTATTTTCCGTAGCTACTTAAGTGTTGATTTAGTTTTTAACACGTTGTATTCTTATTTACGTGAGACATTCTGTAAATAACTTCGCTGATCTGGCAACTTGACAACACGTTATGACAACTAATATGCCTCATAGCCACATCGTTGAGCTATATTTCGATGTAATCACTTTCAATATGAAGGTATTTTTCCCAGCGCTCCACTACGTTTTCAAACTCCCCATAAAAAGTAAGGAGCCTGTCTTTCGAAAATGTGATGAACTGCTTTATTTGCTCTGAAAATTTTTGTCAGCCCTGATCATTCCATTCACACTCCCTGTTTGTCATCTAAACAGACTGTGTTAGGGTTTCTCAGAAATATCTGTTCATCTCACAAGTAGTATTTGTAAAAGGTTTTCGTGAAAATCAGGTTTTATGTTCCCATTCATAACGGGAAACTACCCTTTCGTACTTATTTGATTGCTGTCATGTATTGATGAATAAGGGGAGTTCATATTGGAAGGGCGAAACAGTATAAGCAAGTTAGAGTCAGCGTTATTCGATGATTTAATTATAGATACTTGCAGCTTACTTATTGACCTACGTGTAATAATTTCCAAATACTGGACTTATTCACGTTCACTTCTTTTGCTGTAATTTTGTTTGCTCTTTGTATTATATTTGCAAAGAAGTTGCCTTGTATCTGGAAAAGATGTATCTGTTTACATGTCTATGTATGTTTACTTTTCTTGTAGGCGATTGCTGTGGAAGCAGGTGGTGTGGCTAATCAACCAACTGAACAAGCTGGCATGACTCCAGAAGTAATTCAGAAATTACAGGACAAGGCTACAGTGCTTACACAGGAGCGAAAGAAGAGAGGTAAAACGGTACCTGAGGATCTTGTATCACATGATTTGATTCGGACGTATCACACACTGGCCTCTCATCCGGTAAGTTTGTACGAAATTATGTTTTGAATTTATGTGCATGAACTGGAATTGGAGCTTATCCGCATGAACAACACGAATTATGTGCTAAACGAAGCATGCTTGTGAATCTAAGTTGTTTAAGATTTAGTTTATTTGTGATGTACATTGTGGTGAACACTATCGGTGTTCTTAATTCATAATGGGAGATTGAGATTTTGTGATTCTGGTCGTAGAAGTGGGGACATTAATTAAATAAAGTTACAGATCATATTCATGCAGTCTTATTTGTAAATTCTGGGCAGTCAACAAGCGCAGCAAGGGATGCACAATTTTTAATACCTATAGAGATAAGCAACTTAGTGGAATTAGAAATCATCTTGTCTTTGTTTCAGTAGAATAATAGACTGTATTGCTTGGTAAATAGACTTGAAAGAATCTTCGAGTATGTGACTTTTAAGGACTTTAAGATTTTTTTTTTTTATTTATTTAGATTTTAGTTAACGCTTCCGTAATTTTTTTGCATCCTGTAGTAGCCTTTCATGGAACAACGAGAGGCCTTACATGCATGAAGACAGATCTAAGATTTCCCGCATCGCATGAAGATAGTAGTGCACATTAAAATTCATGTAGGTAGTGTGCACTAAATAATAAAACAGAAATGCACTTAGCAGTGTTTTTTAGTTATGAATAACGTCCTAAACGACCTACTGAACTAAGGACGAGACCTACAGTTTTTGTTAAAATGGAATCCGAATCACTTCGTTCAATGGATCCCCTTCCTTTCTTAAAAAAAAACCGTGTGTGAACCCGGGATAAGATGCATAGCATAGACGTACTAATGTCAAGTATGAAATAATTTGTTAATTATTAGATTATCCTGTTAAGAAATAGATTTGTAAAACATGTGCGTGTTAGCCTTTGATTATTTTGGAGTAGACTGTTATGTACATACTAGTGTGGTAATGAAATGTGTTTATTTGTTCATTATAGTAATATTTTGTTCTTCTATAGGGCTTGCACAGCGCTGGTATACCTGGTATTTTGTCTTTGGATATCCATGGAGCAGATACAAGCAAAATTCTTACTGGTGGCAATGACCGAAATGCCACTGTATTCAACAAAGACACGGAGCAAGTTGTAGCTATTCTCAAGGGCCATACCAAGAAAGTAACAAGGGTTATTTACCACCCTGAAGAGGTCAGTACTGCAAGATAAGCTTTTGGTATTCAGGTTGTGGTGGTTTTTGTTTTTTTTTTGTATCATATAGTGTACGTAAAATTGGAAGTACATATGTGTTAGATACACAAGAAGACCGCTGGATTGGATGAATGCTAAATCTTTTTTTTTTAGTTACATCAAATTTGGTTGTTTCACAATGTTTGGGGCATAGAGAAATGCAACATATCCAAAAATGGTCAAAATATCTTTTTATTTAATGTCACAGTTTACAATTGAAAATTCACCCAGATTCATAACTGATTAAAAAAACACTTAAGAACTATATGGTGATATTTAGAAAAATTGAGAAAGAATTCGTCATTAAGTGAAAAACTAACGCAATCTTCATAGAAAAAATACATTAGACGTACCTGTATTACGAAATCTAGAGAAATCAACTACATGGTAAAAATTCGTAGGAGTCTTCCCTCCCCTGTATTATCTGTATTAAGGAGGGGAGTTTCTAGTTGAGGTGCAGCTGGCAGTGCGCCTAAATATTTTTAAGTGGCTGAATGTTTTAAAGCCAGATTTTCGTGTCGCAAACCTGCCTCTATAAATTGTGTTTGTGGAATGTTTTCAGTCGAGCGCTCAGGCGGAATCACACCTGCGCACTCGATTACTAGGCAGCAAGCTTATTCACTTACGAGAGTTGCTACAGTGTGGAGAAGAGTTTCAGTAAAACGAATATTTTTTTTTAACTTAGGAAATATTTTTCATATGTAAGTTAGCTTCGTTTTCTAGTATAAAGCTCTACACCCTTGTTCTCTGTTCTAGGGTAAGGTTTACAAGCTAACACACTTGCTCGATGGTGATTCGTGTTAAGAATATGAAATATCTTTTGTATTAGTAATCTCAGCTTCAGGAAAATTGTAAACTATCCTAAATATAACGAACACTAACCACACAGTGAAGTTCGTATTAAGGTTTTCTAAATTATTATAGAATCATGAATATGTAACGTCGAACCAATTCTGTGAAGATAATTTAAAATAAGCGGAACAGGTACTGGTAAGCGGAATATGTAAATCATTTATTTTAAATGTTAATAGAATTTTGGTTCGATATAACCATAGTGTGCAATTTTTCAGACTTCCATCACCTTCCATTTTCTAGGAATCTGTGTATACATTTCCGTAAGTGAGTCAACACTGGGATGTTAGGATTTAATAAATTTAAACGCAAAGAAAACTTAGCCGATCGAATCCTTGTGCATATTTTTTGTTCAAGGTCAAATCGCGGAACACATCATAATTGCAGGGTACATAAGATTGTAGTTAACTCGAAATTTATGAATAATTATTGTACTTTTAACTGTTCTTAAGCGTATTTTTCCTTTTTTCAGGATGTAGTCATTACAGCATCTCCAGATACCACTATTCGAGTGTGGAACGTACCAGTTTCTCAGACTATGCAGTTAATCCGAGCTCACGATGGACCTGTGACTGGATTGTCTTTACACCCGACTGGTGATTACGTGCTTTCTACTTCGTCAGATCAACATTGGGCATTCTCAGACATCAGGAGCGGTCGCCTCTTGACTAAGGTAAGAGTCTCATCATGGTGAAAATTCCTGTAATGAAACCAAGGGTGGTAGTCGAATTTGTCACTTTGTCAATTTTGATGCTAGGCAGAATAGAACTATACGGTGTGTTCCGTGACATTTCAAGATTTAAAAACCTACTTTTTGAACCGACAAAGAGATCTTCACCGAAGCTAATGACTAAAGCTGCTGCGAAATTTCAGAACTCTAATGAGTGACACTGGCCTCCAGAGTTCACATGTACTACAGCAGTTCCAATTTTAAAACTTGATGAGCTAGTATTCGGTTCGAAATATTTGTTAAAAAGGACGTATAATGTAAGAGATGGTTTTAACTTTTAAAATTACAATATTTGTGTAGTGATAAAGGGGACGCTCAAGTATTACGTAAGCACATTTTTAGTCATTTTAGACCTCCATCATTTCCCTTGTAAGCAAAAATAAGCAGGTACCTGACCACATCCTCTTGTGCACGACATGCCAAATTTCTTACCATATTTCATAGTAAAAAAGTTTAAATATTTAAATGTACACTAATATATTTTCAATCAAATCGTACGTAAGCATTGCACTAATGCCCCTGCCCCATTGTCAGATAAAGTAAGCAAAGCTTAAACCCCCTCACCCCTTGATTGCTTACGTAATACTTGGACTAACCCAAAAACAATAGATCCATACAAATTAAAATTCAGTGTACATAGAGAAGAACGATTCGTGGTTTTACCTTTCAAACAGCAACCGTTCCCAATAAGAATCGCAGTATTTATTATGGTAAGCACTATCGATTTCACAGTACTAGTTGTCTGTATAACCGAAGGGAAATGCAGACTTAATATACTAAAAGAATAGACATTGGACACAAAATGTCTGTGTTTATACGTGACGGTTGTAATCAGATATACATATTTTGAGCACAATTTACATCTATTCTAGCACTCATACATATTTACTCAAACATAAACACGAAAGCACATACCGAACGGCCATGATTCGGTGGTAGAGCGTTAGCTTTGGCATTCGGGAGGTTGTGAGTTCAGTCACACCAGGTAAATACTGGGATGGTATCTTCAACTTAGGCCATGGCCGAGGCCTTTCCGTATCCTTTCCCTTCCCCTATCCCGGCATGAGCCTTAGATGCCTGAAGGCCATCAACATAATCTACAGTTAACATACACATTCCATATTAAACGTTGTCGTCGCCAGAAGACAGTCCCAGGTTTAGGGTCGAAAGGCTTCGCTTATTTAAGATCAGCGTTCCTGGGGGCTGAGCTGTAGGTAATGTTGTTTTGATATACTAGAAGAGGTTAAAGAATTTCGTATTTTAAGAGCCCTTAGATTTTATCCTATCCTTACCTTCCTTTGTACCGAACGAGGCAGACAACTAGTTCAGCGAATTCGCTAGTACTCGCCATAATAATTACTGTGATTGTTATTGGGAAGACTTGCTTCTTGAAAGGTAAAACCACACAAATTAGTTAAATTTTGTTAGAAAATCCGTGATACAAATTTTTAAAACTATTGTATGTTGATCTTTCTTTGAAAGTGAGTTGAGTACTAAGGAGATTCTTACGTAGAAAATATTCAGAATTCCTAGCAAGCACATTTAAACCAAAAGTTAGTAGATAGTTCTTTTTTTTTTATAGTCAGTACTGTCAAAGAACTAGTATTTGTGAAGATGAAACGTGCAATTAATTTAACAATAGGATTGATGTGTTAATTTTGTATCTTTCATTGACCTCTTACATAAGGAAGTCCTACAGACACATTACCCTACACAAAGAAACATTTACCATCGCTGGCTTTTTCGATGATTTTATAAGGTTGTGTAAATGACTGGAACTAATTGTCAGAATAATGAATTAGGTTTTGCCGGAATTCTGTAAGCTACAGAATAAGATGATATAAATGTGGTGGTTATAAAGAATTCCCACGTCTTGGAGAAATCCTGACGTTCCATTTTCGTCCGGTTACCTTTAACTGTGTGTGTTTTAATCACTAGAAATGCGGAATATTACAGATGGAACCCGGAGCAACACAATCATAAATTTGGAGAGAGTAGAAAGTATGTAGTTTTCCTTTACAATCTTCAGTGCAGACAGGCTAGTCGTAGCATCTGTTCGCCTCAAATGTTATTGAAGAACTTTTATCTGAATCAGAATCAAGAAAGAGAATAGTATAACGTTTTCCAGGTTCTTTTTCACTATAAATATGTTCGTGTTTCTCAGTGTAGCCTTCAACATATCATAATTTTGTTTTCTTGCCATGTACAGACGGGGAATAAAAGGCTGGACCATTATCTGAATCATCCGATGCCTTGAACAAGAATGACTAAAAACGACACTTCGTTATCTCCAGGGTTTGTCACTATAGTTAATACAGAAATAGTACAGAATTTTAATTTTATTTGTGGTCTTTAGACATGTCAGGCTTAGGCCATGATAGGGTGGGGAAGAGGATGTTGGAAGGTAGTCGGCCAGGTTTTCGTTTTGTAGTTACCATCCCGGCATTTTCCAGGTTCCGATGTGACTGAGAAAAAAACATCAGTCAGGATGGGCGAGAAATAGTACAGGTCAGTGATACTTAAAGAGATCGGAGAATGCAGCATTTCTTACAACAGGAGGAAGGGCCATCAGGGCTTGTGCAAAGTCCTGTAATCTAACTACCATAAATGGTGGGGAAAGCGTGCTTTGAAAACGAATGAAATTTCATTTGATCTGCCCTGGATAC
>JAGDQP010051025.1:0-14107 GCA_022664845.1 Lepisma saccharinum | reverse complement strand
TCGTAGTTCGCTGCGAAAAAATATATTGATTTAATCTTTTGTATGGTGATATGGCCGTTAGTCTAAATTATCGAAACGTGTTGAAAATTTGAGAGAGAAAGGACGGCCTGGAATAAGTTATTTATAAAATTATAAAATATTCATCTTAGAGAGACCTTTTCGATGTGAATACTTGCACTTCCATAAAGTACTTATAAGTCAATGGTCCACGAGAGACCTTTTAGTTGTGAATCGAGAGGTCAATAAGTAAAGACATCATATCGAAAGAGAGACCATTTAGCTGCAAACAGTTTCGTAACAACTGATCACAGGTATATCACGGTACAGCGAGAGACCTTTTAGTTGCGGAGCAAGGTTATTGATTCAGCATACTATATCGATTCAAATTATTGCTTGCGTATTATATACCAGTAGAAAAAACCTTTTGCATGCGAAACAAACGAAAGGGCCAAACAGATAAATTTTTCTCTTGTATCAAATTTGTTGACACATAAGTGAGCTGTGTTTATTACTAAACCGGATAGGTATTAGCAAGACGTTATATCAGTAGTAGTGACATTCCTCTTACATCTTATCACGTAATTAATTCTCATTAATTACATAAGGTGTCACTGCTTATAATAAGATTCACAGCACAATCACTAAGCAATTAAAAACAAAATAAGAACACCAATACAATTATGACCCAATGTTACAAAGAACTTATCCAGTTTTAATTTTTCTTCCAATTAGAAATTGTTTCTCCATTTTAATTTCCTTACAATATCAAAAAAGTAACTCTTTAACAGTTACAGTTAGTTTCAAAATATTGTAACGCGTTACTTTAGTCCCCAAGTCTGGTATAAATATGAACTATTGAAGGCATTTTCCGGTCTGTAGTTTACGGTTACTAAGCATGCAATAGTGTGAATCAGTTACAGCATAATGGTAACAGTAAGAAGTTGTTCAATGATCACATCGCATCAAAACAGTGCGTCACAATTGTGACAGTTCTCACCAATACTGTCAAAACTGCTTAGGAGTCATTAATGGAGTAGGAACTTCATCTATATATATAAACTGGAAGCGAACCTATGCCACTGTATATCAGGTGCCACTATAAGACATATCTGTAATATGCTTGATAACATTCATGTATAGATAGAAAAAATCAATATCGAGAGGTTGAACAAGTCCTGTGAATTTTGCAGGCACTTGTTCCAATTAAATGTCGATTATCTCGAATAAGAGGTGTTTACGAACCGTTTCTATACCTACATGACTTTTGAAGCCTCATAGCTCTTAAACGCATGAACGTCAGCCGAAAGCGAGGTCGAGGTTGAGTGAGGTCGAAGTCGAAATGAGATCACGAGGTCGAGGTCGAAGTCTCATCGCGAGGTCGAGGTTGAGCGAGGTCGAAGTCGAAGTGAGATCGCGAGGTCGACGTTGAGTGAGGTCGGGTCCATATGTACACCTATGCTGCCTATTTTCTACAACTCAAGTCTCATTAAGCAACTCAACATAGATCCCGTACACTTCCCTTGTGAGTTTAGTCGTGAATCTGTGAAGTTCATCTTTGAAAGTAGATAGTGGCTCTCATAACTTCTAGCTTAATTTAATTCGTACTTGGATATTGTAGTGTTTACGTATGCTTCTTGTTTTATACAGGGTGCCCCCGAAATAATGGTACAAACTTCGGGACGTGGCTATTTACATGAAAATAATAATAAAAAAAGGTTGTCGTTCGATATATTTAGAATGTATGGGTATATCCTTTATGAGTGTATGGGTATTTCTTTTACTTGAAGACTACACAAAGTTAAGACCAGGAAATTTGTATAAAGTTCAGACATCTTTTTGTCATATACATGAGACAGAAATGTGCATTTTTTAGACATATTTCTTCATTTTCCGGCCGGCAGAGATTCTGCAACGATTTTTCAGTTTGGACAGTCAACATTTGGAGGGTGTAAGTGGAGGTTTGAAGTGTTTCAGTCAAATAAATAAACAAAGTTGGGGTATAAGTATAGATATGTCTAGCAGAATCCCTGTAGATAGACGCCTGAGACAGTTGATGATATTTGTAGAGGATTTTCTTAAAAATAAATAAATAATAACAAAAACTATGAGTATACTACAAAAGAACCACGCAAAGAATCACGCCAATTTAAATGCCCTGAGTTTTAAAGTTACTGAAAAAAGCTGTAAACTTTCAATAATGTTCTTCAAGGTCAATGTCCTGAGTGTTAAAGATAGAATTCGTTATCTATTATATTACTTTTTTATATGTGTGTTTTTTCTTGTGATGTATTTCAATTAAAGACATTATCTCAAAACAGTCTTATGTTGTTGCTGTTTTTTTTATGTCAAGAAATCACTTAAGACCAAGTCAGAATACAACAAGCAAAGAGCATGGTGAAAACGAAAAGAAAGTGTGGAGACGTGGTAAGCCACATTTGAAATTACTGTGGTAAACCAAGGGTTTATATAGTGGGGCGTTTTCAATGTGGTAACACCAGAACCTTCACGCGTGTCATTCTTATATTAAATGGTCTTGTGTCAAATTGAGACATATTCCCACTCGGATTAACACTATTTCTTCTGGAATTTCAGTAATTTTCCTAATTTTCACTTTCGATGTACAAGTTAGCTGCTAAATGCTTTATATTTACTTACTCCATGAAGTGTTGAGACCCACGCACTCTCACGTGAAAATAACGTCATCTTTTGGTCGAAAAATGATACAAAAGACATCGAAATGATGGGTAAATTAAAGGATCAAATTGTCACGTGATAGCGACGTAAATTTCATTACACTAACGTGATTTTTTTTACTTTTTCTTGACCAAAAAATGACGCCTTTTTCACGTGAGTGTGCTGCTTTGTTAATGATGTAAGTCAGGTCTGCCTGGAAATTGGAGTACCCGAAGAAAATGCCAAATATTTTGTGATTGAACCCAATATTTTCTTTCGGACTTTGAAAATCAAGGAAGTAAATGAGCTGTGTACGTCATTTCGATTCAAAACTGTGCATCTTCTTGAAATTATGGGCAACGATATATTACTTATGATTGTAATCACTGCGACTGACTTACACCATTTTGAATCTGAGGCCTCCATATGCTCTTCAGTACCTTGTCAACGGCTCCGTCTTACGTTTATAATCACTTATACCTATATTTATTGTTGTTTTTTATTTATTTCTAATGTATGCTTTAGAGAAAGAAGGAACTTACAAATACAATCTTTTCTCATTGAACTAACTAACTAACCCAATGGCTTACGAAACTCGCAAATTCATCGCCGCAGTTACAAACATTCGCCATTGAATTCTATTCTGGGCAACATGAAGCCAGTTTTCCTCTTGAACAGCTACGTCTGGAAGATCTCGGTCTTCCCAACGGTCTCTACCCCTCCGGTTTGCCAACCACAATGGAATATGGTCGTCGTTTTTTATCATTCGAGCGACATGGCCTGTCCATTTTAGACTTCGTGATTTAATTATTCTTATAATGTCGGGTGAATCGTACAGTCTATGGAGTTCTTTATTACGCAGTCTCCTCTATTCTCCGGTTATCTCGTACCATCCCTCCCTTTCTCTTTGAGCTCAACGTTATTAACAAGAAGATTCGTTGGAGAAGAATTTATGCCTACGAAGATAAGAGATTACATTACGTAATCATAGAGATTATACATGTTTTATAATATCGCATTTTTATTTTCCAAATAAAAATATATTACGGTAATTAGTAGAGCATATATTTGTATGATGTAACATTGAAATCAGAGATATTTTGTTTAATTAAAAGAGAAAATGAAATGCGATTACATAAAACCGATTATAACTGGTATCAGGAGGAAACAGCCAAGTTAAAATTAGCGAGGATTGTGATGAAAAAAATTCAGATAAAAAGAAAATTGTGTTGGGACGTAAATTAAAGAACCAAGGCAGATATGCTTCAATTCTCTTGTAAAAGTACTGTAACATAGAATTGATTTACTTTACTTTAAACAGGTGTAGTCTAGAGTACTGGAAGATTGTCAGAGTACTGAGGACTTTGATCACTCGAAGAGTATACCTTGCGAATTGATGAGAATGGTAGACTTGATGTTCTCTCTCTGATTGTGTATATAATCCCCTCCGAGAGTTGTCCATTGTAGTTATAAAATCGGGTCACTTTTGGTGACCCAATGATCCAGTCTTAGCCCGCCTGACTCGCTGACCGTCAAGGTAAATAAAAGTTGAATGGGTTATTTTAAAGCTTTAGGCATCTCAGGCTCAGGCCGGGATAGGGTGGGGAAGAGGATGTTGGAAGGCCAGGGCCTATTGTATAGGTCCCAGCATTTGCCTGGTATGACTGAGAAAAAACACTGAACGAACCTCAGTAAGGATACTCGGCCGCTGGGATCGAACCCAGGGTCTCCTGAATGCTAAGCCAACGCTCTATCAGGAAGCTCGGTGACCTGGTCTTGGCCCAAATGAGCAGAGTGACTCTGTGGTCCGAATCTTCAAAATTCTTTGTAAATTTCATTCATCAATTGTCTAGTTTAACGCTAGTTTAAATTTAAAATCACTGTTGCAATAATGATATAGTAAATAAAAAATGTTTCACAGCCTGTATTCTGTTTACAAGGATACTATGTTCTACAATGCTTATACGTTCACCTGCTACATTATTACAGACGCTTAAACTTTGTTTTTGGACCATACCTCGTATTTAAACAGTATTTGCTTTTGAGAAGAATTTGCGGAGTTAAAAGTAGAGACATCAAAGTATTTATCTCCAATTTATCATCTATCACACAACATACAAACTTTTACCAGAAGAGTGATCATAGAAGGACGCCATCGCTCAGATCCGTGAAGGTTTTGAGGCAAAGATGGCTATTCAGTTGCATTCGCCCAGTTTGTATGGCACGTTAGCGCCTAAAGAAAGGTAGATAAAGGGAAACTGAGCCTGGGGGGGGGGGTCACCCACCAAATTTTCAAGAACACCCCAAACTTTAAAAATATTATGGTCAAAAATCGATAGAAACCGTGCAAAACTCCATTTATACCTTCCTCACAAACTGAAATCCTGTCGGAATCTGCTTACCACTATCAAATCTGGTGTGGCTACAACCATTGGGCATTGTGTTTTTGAACGATGTTTACACTGTTGTGAAACTGGGCATATTGCATTCGATTGTCCATTTTCTTTACCTTCACTTCCAATACACACATCAATGTACAAATCAACGCTTAAACCTTTCAACATGACATAATATGTAGGCCTACATTTCAGCATGTTGTCATCGGATCCGCTCTAAACGTCTTGAGAAATAGAAAAATAACACATTTTGGTCCAGCAGCGGGCCAGCAAGAGATGCAAAAAGAATCCCGGGATACTGTCGGAAGTTCCCAACGATCTCGAAGCACAAAAACACACACACGAAAATGTCACTTTGATGACACGCAGTCTCTTGGTACTGGTGCCAAATCCTTTGTTTTTTTATTGACCATTCTTACAAACTCTTTGGATCGAGTGCCAACATACTAAAACGCTTTGTATTGTTTGTAACAAGCTGTTACTAAGTTGCACACACACACATACACTCAAATACCTACATAGGTGCGTGTTTAAAGTTACCAGAATAGAGGTAAGGAAAAGTAGGAACTTTCCGTAGCGCACTGCGAACTCTATTCAGCTCTGACCTTCATTAAAATAAGATGGTCCGAAGTAACTCCGTAATTCCAACAGTGTTAGGGGACAAATGTAGATAATTTACATAGCTCGTTGTTTATTTACTACAAGGAACCCATTACGTCATAGACTTGGGGTTTAAGGAACAATTTTCTTGTTCCTTGTTGCTTACTCTTTGTTGAAAGTCCAATCGTATACAAAATGGCATTTGTTTTCCCCTACGCCTTTACTCTTTCATTTTACTCCCACTATTTCTCGTATACCAAAGCTCCCTTGTACACTATTTAATAAATCATGTAGAACACAGTCAAATATGGTAAAAGTGCACGTTTCAAGTAAAAATGAATGAAACTATTCAACTATTCTGATAGTTCTGGACTATACCAAAACATGCTGAAAAATGATTGAATGCCGTTCCTCTTTCTTGCTCCAAAGAAACATTTTAGACGAATGGATGAGTCAAAGAGGTTATTTATTGTTCTCTGTAATGATTCAGATTAGACCTTCGCAAGTTTCTCTTAACCTGCGACCGCCTTTTACCATGCATTCTAGTCGGTGACCCGATCTTATATAGCTTCTCTTGTTCATATTAAGCGTTATTATACACTGAAGTGTCAGAAGTCAGTATTTGTAAAATTTTTGCGCATATTGCAAGAGTATCCGAAGAATACCCTAAAAATGCCCGGAGATTCTGCATTTTTACTATCTTTATATATAAATTTAATGGCAAAAACATCCAGTAATATTTGCTATAATGTGCTGTCATCTTAATTTTACTGAGTGCTACGAAATTATATACATAAATCAGAATTTCATTTTTACATATATATCGTTTATTTCTCCTTAGCTTTCAACATATATCTCTCCTAGCTTCATACATTAATAGCTTTCGCAATGCCATAAATGGTGCATCCTCAAGTGTATTGATGTGAAATGCAGGAACACTTCCCATGCCTGCAGGAACACTTGCACAACCTTTTCTATTTTACCGCTTGTTCGAAACTCAGAAGGAAATATTATTCCTGGGCCTCCTGCTTGAATAACTTGAGCGAACGGTCCAAAGTAATGCATAACATTATTTCGTTCTAGTGTGTAATCAACCTTATTTTTCACATATTTCTGATGGAGTTTTATTTACCAGCTTTGAAATACTGCCTGTGTGTAGTATTATTCCATACAATTATGGTAGAACGATCAAGAAACTCAGAAAAGATTTTGGAGCTTTCGTTTTCCTCACTCTGTCAGCAATACTAAAGAAACCTTCAACTACCAAATCTTGTTGATGAAACAAAACCGCTCCGATTAAAAGTTTCAGAATGTGAGATTTCTCGTCTGCTTAGAAGATGTCACCTACATCTTATTCTTGCTACCACCATCTACTAATAACCATGTAAAAAGCTCACTAGATATTTCTTGTATTTACTTTGAATATATAATAAAACAGGGTCAAGACGAAGAAACATTTCAGAACTCTCTCTTTTTTCGTCTTCTTTAAATAAGCTTCAGTCTATTTCTTCCAGATAAATTTGTTTCAAAATACTGTAATACAATCCAACGTAAGTTATGTAAATGTAAAAATTGTCAGATCTCCCACTTTAATTGTAAGCAAGACATGTAAAACTTCTGAATTATGATGTATCCAACACTCGTAAGACATTGACTTGACAAAGAAAAAAAAAGTCTCAAACTACCATATGACTAGTTACTATGGAACTACGTCAATATTCTTGGCATTGTTAAGCTGATCATTTAGAAACATAATCAAGATACTTTATTGTTTCTTTACACTTTCGTTTAGAATTTCTAGCCTTAGAAAGATAGATACAAATTACATAGTGTGTAAGTGGCTTCAAAGAAAGCTGACAACAAAAGAAAATCACTTTTAGAGAAAAATACATTTAAAGTTTGGCAACACTGTTTCGTTGCTTTGGTCCATATTCGTTAGGCAGCCTTTTCGTCTGCACACTAGGCGCATGTGTTTCGGTTGCGATTTGGATGAGAAGAAAATAGAAATGTAAGCGCACGAAACCAACACGTACATAATAAAATAGGGTCCTATCTGGGCTGGTACTTTCGAAATCAGACATACGAGTGTGTACAGTCACTGAAGTAAGTACTACGGGAGTCAACTAATAACTACCGTTTATTTTTTAAAATTTAAATTATATTTATTGGGTAGACAGGCAGTTATGATTAAGCTGTGACATGTCTGAGGAACGGAATGTGACAAGCTTAGCCTAAAGGGTGCATATTTAGTCTATAAATATCAATGTATATGTATACAGGTAAACAATTCCGCTCTGATTGGCTGAATGGTGTATGACGAAAACTGGAGGTGTAGTAAAGAATTTCCCTTGAGAGAAATCAGTGTTATACTAAGATTGGAAATCTTCAGGTAGCTAGAGACAACCACAACCAATCAGGCACGTCATGCTATGACAGTGCCTCTTGCGACAGGGGAAATTAGCAGGCACGCAGAGGGGTCCATTCCCAGCAAGTGAAGAAAACTGATTTTCCATATTCCATTGCGTTGATGACCTCTGTTAAAAGATTTTGAGGGAATCTATAAACCTACGGGTAAGGTGTTCGCTTACTTCTGCAAGGATGTCCTACATTTTTCTTTAAAACATGAGCAAGAGCAACACGAGTTGTGTTGTTGCACTTTGTTCTAATTATAGTCGTAAAACAGAAGGAGTAAGGGCTGATTTACATGCATGCTTGCATTGCGTGCTTTGCTTGCGATTAGAGTGAGTAGCCAATTGAAGTACGTGTTTTCTTACGTAATACGTAAAACATATTTCAATTCGCTATTCATCAAAATCGCAAGCAACACAAGCGTGTTTGAAAATGAGCCGTAAAATATTTTAGACTTCACTAGGCCATGATAGATGGTAACGTTTGAAGTTTGGCTCTCATATAACTGTGAAATTCAAAATATTTATCGCATTCTACTAACAATTTAGAACCAAACCTGTCACGCTACTCTCCAGGCAACACTGATTGACTGCTTGTACATTTAATGTCGAAGCGAAATACTGAATATCGATTTTGTTTGGCGTTGCGTCCCCCTGACACCAGGAGAGCTACCGTCGCTAAGATTTCCCCATCTGGGGCTCGCTGAGTCATACATGGATCTTTGGTTCCCGGCAAATTCCTACCACTTACGTCATCCGCAAAGGAATATGGGAATTCAAAACTATTCACTGTTGTCCGGAATGGACTACTCTGCATAAATATAAGTTAAACAGAAACTAAATGCTAGACCATAGACTAAAGAATAACTAGACTCCCGCAGCACTTCTGTCACTCTAGTGAGGAGGTGAGACTATGGATACGTGACGTATAGATAAAGGGTTGGTGCCGTCTGCAAAGACGAAAGAAGAATCGGTCTGCAAAACAAAAGAAGAATTAGAAGCAGTCTGCGAAACGCAACAAGCACAATCTGCCTGCAAAGTAAACGAAAAAAAAAACTAACGATTTGAATTATACGATATATATTTGTTTATCCTGATTCTAAAGCTCAAGAAGCTAGACTACTTCGAACCGTTGCTGAAGTAAGTTTATCATACGTCGACATATCATCACGTGCTAGAAACAGACATTAATAAGTGGATAACTGATTAAACAAACGAACTATAAACTACAAATATTCCCAACAGACCATTTTATAAACTAAGAATCAAATAAAATTTAGTTTAAAAGTTTAAAATCTGGAAACAGAATAATAACTGTTCTACTTACCCGTTTAAATCAAATCATACCACAACCCATAGCCATTTTTTTTAAAGATCAAACTCAAATAATTTATATATATTATTGATTGTATAATTATAGATAACGTCAATCACTTGTTTTGTTTTGTAGCATGTTCGAAACCTGATCTTCGAAGAGTGGTCTCATGAAAGACACTTCACAGAGCAATTTCATCTCCCAATACCAATTAACTCGTTTAGATAGCCATTTTCATGCAAAAAATAAAAGGTACACTCTCGTGAATTTTCTTAACAGAATATTTTATAATTTTTAAAATAATCAAATAATTTAAACTTTCTCTCCATCTCACTGGATCACAAAATCTGACAAGTCGGAGAAAGTAATCATAGTTTTACTAAGCAAATTAATTATCTAAAGAGCGACTGCAAGCTACAAGTACATCTCCTGTTGACATTCCTTTTTGGTAATATCTACCTTGACGATGAGCTCGAAATGGTGCCATTTTTATATACAATATTGTGTTAATTTAATATAACGATTCTTCGCAGAAAGTTCTTCAATGAAAACCAGGGTAAAACACTCATCAGACTGGCTGGTCTAACTAGAAATCGAGTCTTCAGCGCACCTACTACCACAACTGATTCAAAAATTGGATCATTCGCCTCGTGGACTGGCAGTTTCCCTTTCTGGCAGTAGGTTGAGAGGATGGAGAAATTGCATTGACTGTTTGATTTTTGCATGCGTTTACAGAAGCCACTTTTTTCTCTCTAAGTAAACATCTCGTTCTAGATGTTGTCAGTATTCCAATTCAGTATTAACCTAAAAGCTAGATTACCGTATTGACTTTCAATATATTTTCTTTCATTATATTCGTTTAATTAAAGAATTACCGTATTTCCCCCCAAAAATCACCCAGATACTCTCATCACTGAGAAGTGTCAGGTTCCGTAGACCTCCTATGCGTTCAGCAAAATTCATAGTGACCCTTTTGTTGTAAACGGACTCCCGTTGTTTTCGGCAATATCCTGTTGCATATTTGTACTTGCACATACCATTGTGTTGTGATGTATCATGATTATTATAAATATCAAGATCAGGATAATAAATCCTTATCGTACGATTACGATCAAAGCAGTAAATCATGTAAGAGTAAATCAAAATTCATAAAGGAATCAAGTGAATCAATTATAGACTTTAGATCACCCTCAATCCTTATTTTTCGAAAATACTAACATTCTTTAGAAAACATAAACGTCAATAGGCATTTAGTCTTCGACTAAGGAGAGAAAGACTGTAGTACTTTCTTCTCTACTGCAACGGGACTGACTTCACAGCCTGGTTCTTAAAGAGCTCACAAGATTTCTAGAACTGAGCATAAGCTTTCTTTGTTGACGTCATCGATGTACACGCTACCTATTTCTTTCTCTGAAAGCAAATGAATGCATTATCAGAAGAAAATCAGCTAAGGTGTAGTGATGGGTCAAAAGCCCGCGAAAATATTTTTGAGGGAAAATTCCCAGGGAATGTTCCTGGAGAAAAAAAATATTCATAACAGGAAGATTGAGAATTTTATATTCAATAATTTAAAACAAACCTCTTAGAAAAAGTGCAGTCTTTGTTGAAAACATATAATAATTATTTTTTAAAGAACTTATGCAAAACGTGTAGAAGGATGAAAATTATTAAATATTTTCCATTATTTGTTCAAAAATTGCGTCTTTTAGAGGACCATTTTTTAAATCGAATATTGTTGATATAGCTACATTGAGGTTTTGCATATCCATACAAGGCTTAAAATAGGCTGACAAAGCTTATGTACTTGACTTCTTGTAAACGCACACAGTAACAAGGTCACAGTCTCGGTATTTTATAAACAAATTCCTCAGATCAACACTATCAGTTCATAATAAGCATCAGAAGGCCAAGAGATCCTTCCTACATCTTCGAAATTGTAACGTTTACTGTGTGTTTTTATAATAAAGTCAAGTGTACCAGGTGTGCCTGTTAATAATTCTTATTTTTAAAAAATGATGGCGCTAGGAACAAGGGTTGGTTCACAGTCTCATCTCTTATGTCACTTTGTTACCATGACAGTCAGTAACCATTGATGTTTAAACGATTTCGAGTTCGTGTCATATTTTTTCGTGTGGTAAACATGTCGAGTTCTGAGCCAAATAAAGAGCATTTGCGGCACGCACTGCTTTTCTTGTTCAATCGAAAGAAAAACGGGAGTGAAAGCCGTCGTATACTTGTGAAAACTTACGGTGACAATGTCCCAATACAAGACGCTTGTGTGATTTCGACTTGAAAAACAAAGAGCATCGAGGTGGTCAACCCCCAAAAAATTGAAGATGCCGAATTGCAAGCATTGTTGGACGGAGACGATACGCAAACTCAATAACAAGTGGCAGAGGGTTTATTGTTGGTAGCCGAAGCATTTGTGAACGTCTGCATGCCATGGGAAAGATCCAGAAGGGAGGGAAATGGGTACCATACCAGCTGAACGACACGCAGATGGAAAAGCGAGAAACGGTGAGCTAACTTTTGCTTTCTCGGCATGAACGAAAGACTTTCTTTTTTGCATCGTATCGTTACTGGAGACGAAAAGTGGATATTTTCGATAATCTAAAACGCAGAAAATCATAGGTTGACCCATGGCAATCATCAACATCAACATCAACCGCAAGACCGAATCGCTTTGCAAAGAAGATAATGCTGTGCATTTGGTAAAATCAGAAGGGTGTCGCGTATCATGAGCTTCTGAAGCCAGGTGAACCAGTTGATACCGTTTGCTATCGTCAACAAATGATCAATTTGAACCATGCATTGATCGAAAAGCGACCAGAATGGGTTACAAGACACAGAAAAGTTATTTTGCAGCACGATAACGCCCCATCACAAACAGAGAAAGCGGTCATAGACACCATTCCTGCATTTGGCTGGGAACTCTTGCCCCACCCGTCGTATTCACCAGACTTGGCCTCTTCCGACTACCACTTATTTTCATCGACGTCTCACGCACCTTCCATGCAACAGTTCAACAATTACGGAAATGTCGAAAAGTGACTTCATGATTGGGACCACCTCCAGAGATGCACAGGCTTTCTGGGAGGGCATCCACGAATTGTCAGAGCGATGAAGAAAATGTGTGACTAGCAATGGCCTATACTTTGAATAAACCCCTTTGTACCTTCCTTCCACATTAAACGTGTTTTTTATCAGAAAAAATATAAGAATTATTAACCGGCACTCCTTGTATAAGCCTCATCAGCGGTGTCCTCCCATTTCGCCTAATCCCATCTCGCCTAACGGTTTATCAGCCACTGATGTCTCGAAGATAAAAATGTCCGCCATTTTAGGCGAGATGGGAATTCCCATCTCGCCTAAAATGGAGGTAAGATGCAAGGAGGGAATTTCTACACTGAAGAGGGAATTTATGTATTAAATTATTAACCATCAGCACTACAAAACTGTGACACAGAAATTTTAATCATTCGTTGTACATTCGTTGCCAGTGTTGAAATGATTCCACAACTTGCCGGGATGTGGTACTTGTAATTGTCCTTGTAAAAATATTGTAATCTGACACACTGTGCTAATGTGCTATGAACAGTACATCTGTCGTATTATGTAGAAGTGAGAACGTGCTGATGGATGGCACTTTTAAGTCTGCACCGCGTCTTTTCGCCCAGTTATACACTTTTCACGGCAAACACTTAGGGCAGGTGTTTCCACTCTTATTTTGTCTCCTGCAAAATAAAAACCAGGAAACATCCCTACGTTTGCTAAATTTGATAAAAGCAAAGGCATCAGAAAGTGGTATGGACTTTGAACTGAAATGTGTCACTATAGACCTTGAAACGGCTGCAATAAATGCACTTACGTTGTCCTTTCCCAACATACGTGTGAGGGGCTGCTTCTTTCATTACACTCAGTGTATATGCAGGAAAGTGCAAGATCTGGGACTAGTTTGTGACTACAAAGAAAATGAAGAGGTTAGACGATGGGTTCGGCGTGCAGCAGCGCTTCCTCTCACCTCATTAGATAGTGTTAGCGATGTGTTCTTGTCCATTCAGGAAAACGCACCCGACGTTCCTAACAAAGAGGCCTTCCGTGACTATCTCGTGGACACTTGGTTGGACGAATGTGGAGCATTATTTCCACCGCAAGTATTCATGGCTTGTTTTTCATTTGATCAAATTATGAACTGCACGTCAGGTTCGTTAGGGTAGGCTCATTTCGATTCAAACTGTTCACAATTAGTTATAATAAAGAACTACTTAAATTATAAGAATATTCTTTGATAGCTCCATATTTTAATATTCACAGTTAAGTTCGTGTATAACAAGAAAAATCATGGCAGTCGTGAGAAAGCAGGCAGAGCATCTAACAGTGTAAGCTAGTATTGTTCAGCTAAAATCCTTTATTAATATGGAACTGTAATTAATCTTATACTGTGATTTGAATGAGGTTTGTTCTGGCTATATCAATTGTGGCTAGTATAATATATTTACTTATTTTGGGTATTTACTTATGGTCTGTATTCGAGATTATATCATCATCTTTTTATTCATTCCAGCAACATGTGGAATCATTTCAACAATGATAGCGGAAGGACAAACAATCCTGTGGAAGGCTGGCGTGCTAAATGGAACAGGAAATTTCCAGGACACCATCCGAATACATTTTCATTTATCCAAGTCTTACGAGAAGAGCAAGCTTCGAATGAA
>JAGDQP010051024.1:0-13341 GCA_022664845.1 Lepisma saccharinum | reverse complement strand
AAATTATTTTTATATATGTATTTACTTTTTAAGTTTTCTTTTTGTTATTTATTATTTACATGCGTCTTAATTATTTACAACTTTTTAATATTTATTTACTAATTAATTACTTATTTTCTACTTTTTTATTTATCTAAAGTTATTTTTGCGTCTCGATTAAGTTTCCTTGTTAAGATATTTCCTTTTACAACTTTGTTATATCTTGTTACTAGTTTAGTTTAATATACATGAGTGCATCCTGGGAGCAAACGACAGTGATTGGTTAAAATTTGTTTAGTTTTTGTAAAGTAAACTTATTCTTGAACATGACTGAAATATGACGTAGAAAGGATCTCTTCTGGTGCTTGTTATGAGCTGTTATTGTTTATTAGTCTTTCGTCTGAGGAAGATATTATTAGAACAATAAAATATAACGCTTGCTGTCTATGTTTTCCATAAAGTCCAGTGTATAGCCTTGTAATCCTACTTTAATTAAATTAAGTATCAATAAGTACCAATATAATTACATCCACATTGATTCATTCTATTCTATTAAATTTATACAGTACAGACAAACATAGGACACCAAATGGCATTTACGTATAGCGTACAGGAAGACGTAGGTGTTGAAAAACTGCAATATGAATTAAATTAAAATTACGTGTATTAAATGACACTTACAACTTCAATAAAATGGTTTGAAAGCATCAGCACGAACCAAACAATTCGTCGGCGCGAATTGAAAAAAAATAACTAAAGATCAGTCTTTGATCGGGACGGGCGTAAGCCATAGTGCTGTTACCGCCCATACAATTAATTTTATCTTATCTTATCTATCAGTCTTTGATATTCCATAAAAGAAAAATTTGTATAAATGTAGATAGATAAATCATTCAAATGTATTGAAACGTAAAATTTATTACTAATACTTTTTGACAACACAGAAAATGTAACTCGTATCAACATAAACATAACAGAAAAGCAATTTAATCTTTAAACTGACTGATAATAAGAATACTAAAAGACACATAAAATACTAGCAAACTTGTAGAAGTTTACTACTATCTCTATGTTTACTAACAAACAGAATACTACGTTTTATATACGTTGAGAGTTGTTAATTAAGTTTAGTAAAAAATTATTTATTGGCTATACTTTTGAATGTTCTTATCACATATTTTAATAACTTTCATTATTATATAAATAATTAATAATATTGTTCTTCCTTCGTTAAGATTAGTACACCTTCTTCTAATGTACTCTAAACGTTCTTGCATCTGCAAGATTACACGTTTCAATTTAAAATTAAACACACATTAAGATTCTACATAAAATAATTTGTAAATGTGAAACTAATTCTATATTTGAATGCTTGTAATTCTTTGCCCTTCCTGATGATACATTTATAAATATAAAAGCTGGTATGAAGTACACAATTTGTAAAATTCATTCACTTCCATTTTGAAGAAATAAATTGTTTTCGTTTCCATATATAATTGTCTATTAAACAACCATTTTTCTGTGGCAAACTGTTCTATATAATATGATATTTTTTGAAGAATGAAGTTTGTCTGTTAAAATTGATATTGTTTATAAATTGGTGTAGAAACTAAACTTTTCCAGGTATGTCCACTGCATATTATATAGTTACTCAAACAAGAAATAATTTGTAATATTGCGAATGGTAACTATCAATATATGTGCATAAATTTAAGAGCAAAAATTTACAAATATATGATAGCTTGGGAGCCTGCACAATAGAAATGTATGATGAAAGAATGATTACACATTGCTGTTCTATTGTTTCGAACAGTGCATACAATTTCAATGAATACATTCATTATTTGATCCTCTACTCTGCTATAAGTTAAGTGCATACATTCCATATTTGTTATTGTTGATCCAGAAAATATACGCTTCATAACTATATCTTTGATTGCCAGTTTTATTCAAATTTCTTGTACTTTCCAAGGTATGTATGTCAGTAATAATATTAAATATATAATTAATGTAATATACATATTATAGTTAAAGTAACCATCATGGTATCTCTGTTTCGTACTTTACCACACCAGAAACGTGTTAGGTTTACATATACTCGAGAAATAAGCAAACTGTAATCACTATGCTCATTTGGCTGATGCAACAAATAAGAACATCTGTCAGATAGTAATTTAATATTTTCGGGTTTCTGGTTTCTGATATTCTATTTTGGAGATTCACACTTTCTAATTTGGGTTACCACATAATTTTATATCTACCATTATACGTTCAAATCACTGAAAGACGACCTAATACTGCATAATGAAGAACTCCTCAGATTATAGAATGCACCCAATTTTGTAGAATAATGCAATTGGCACAGCTGAGCTGACATGACATGTAGTTCGAATGGAGCAAAGCCGAAGAATATATTAAATTGTGGGTGGTACGCTGAAGGGAAAGCGGTCTTTGGAAAAACAGAGATCTCGTTGGGATGACAATAATAGAAAGGATTTTCGGGAGGTAGATAATGAAAACTAACTTATTGTTGCCGACGATAGAGCCCAATGGCAAACAATTGTTTCTGTGGTGTTGTCAGTCCTGTAAGACATATAATTATTTAGTGATGGAAGTGTTCTAATTACAGATGATAATCAAACCATGCGTTTAACGTCATAATAGATTAGGGGGAAACAAATAAAAATGCCAAGAAAAAAAGAGGAAAGACGCCATTTGGGCGAATATTTATATGGTAATAATATGAAAATCAAGTGAGTTACAAAAGAGTAATCATTTATATTTATATACCGATAATGGATGAATATTAATAAAGGTAGGGTTAGGGGTCGAACATGATTCTTTTAAAGAAGACTTCGTATATATATTCGTACTACGATGCTGATTATGCCTGTAAAGCTGTTTAACCGGATAAGACTTCCTTTGTCCGCTAGAGGGCGGTACCGTTTGGAGCAAGGGGGAAACAAGCGTTGCAATGACTCCCGTAGTTTCAGTTTGAGTAGGATTTGTTTTATAACACTTCATATTTGTATTCGTTTCCCGATTCTGATAATGCCTGCAAAGGAATTCGACCGTGTAATACCGCGCTTGTCCGTTACAGGGTGTTAAGATTTGAAGCGAGTGGAATACATCCCGGGCAGCCGCTACAATAGCTCCCACAGTTTCGGTTCGAACACGCATTTGCTGCTCAAAATGTATACATGGGCATACCTGAAAGTGATGATAAAGACTGGAAAGCTACTATAGAAACAGTTTAGCAGATATAGGCTAGTACTTTTCTTCAGCAATACCATTTAGTTTTTTTCCCCCAAAGTGAGTAAAAAAGAAGGGAGACTCAAAATATACATACGGAGCAATTTTCACAATCACATTCCATGGACACGGTGTCAAATTTCACTTTATTTTCCACTCTTGAATTGGCTGACAGTTACGGATAGGAACGTACGTAGAGTGGTGGTCCTGGTGTCGCAACCCCACCCCTAAAAATTCAGATTTTTGCAAGATTCGTATCATTTTTGAAGTGTGGTTTTCAGGGTTGCACTGATGTGTCTTTTGTATTTGTGCCTATTGTGACAATCTCTTCTGGTTTACTCACTTTGTAGAAAACCCTCACTTTCATTCCTGAAGACAAATAAAGGCATATATCTGCAAAACTATGTGTTACACGATATTGTGGATTTTGAATCTTTGTTTGCATTGCCAGTTATGTTCATGTAGATATTTTGAGTATTAAATAACTATTCAAGCCGGAACTCGGGGAGCAGTTGCAGCGGTTGCCCGGCTGTCTTCCACTTGCTCCAAATTTTAACGTCCTGTAACAGATAAACGCTACCTTACACAGTCGAATTACTTTGCAGGGATTATCAACATCGGGGTACAAATATACATACGAAGTCTTATCAAAACATTTCTATGGGACTTTTTGCAGCGGCTGTTTCCCCTCTTGCTCCAAATGTTAACGTCCTTTAGCGGAGAAACGAAACCTTACCCGGTCGAACTGCTTTACAAATATTATCAGAATCGGTGTAGAAAAACATACGCGAAGTCTTATAAAAAATTCGTCTCCGAACCCAACCCCTTCCCTTGTTAGAGAAAGTGTCACCTTAGATCGTTATCTCTCGTTGGTGTTGAGGTAAAGTTTGTGATTAATGTGTGTACCGCAGGTTACGCTCCTGCTTCGAGAGGCGGTTACCTAGCGGAAGCTTCGCGAAGAAGAAGGATATTTTCCTTTACCACAAACTTCGTCCATCGCAAAGAGACGGCCATTTGCAGGAATCCCTTTTTCCCAAAGAGGAATACTAAAGGCCATGAGTTACTGTACAAGCTTGTTATTGTAGCCTATTGTAGCCTAGTGAGAACTGTCTCCACCTGAATTAGCTATGCTTAAGGCCACCCTTTGAGACTGCCTTACTTTAATTTAGTTATTTCCCTCTTCTAATGGACTAAGCATTCAGGTTCGAACTTCGTCTTTTCCTTTCTTCTTTCAACGTAGTTGAAATGTATCTGGAATGGATGCCCTTCAAAAATGAAAGCATCTTCTCGAGTATGGGATATTTTTCTCCTAAACGAAATACAAAACATATCCTAAAAGTGTGGCAGTCTTGCACATTATTGTTACTCATACTGTGCATTGTTGTGCATTCTACTTGCGCACTGTAGCCAACTTTAACCCGGCAATGCTACCTATACGTACATTCAACATACAGTTTTCTTTGAATATTTCTTTGAATATGTAAAGAGTTGAGAGTTCTTCAGACGGTTAGGTGTGATTGAGTAGTATGTCTCAAAGTCTCTCTACGTGCCCTCTAGGTGGGTAAATTGTTACTGTAAAACCATGTGTAACGAATCTATTATATCACTGTAATCTATAGTTAAATCCACACCCACGCTTATTTGATGAACTAGGCTACACAATAACAATATTTACCCACCTTGAGTCGCAGGCAGACGAAGCTTATAGCTTATTATTTCCAAAAGCATTTACTGTACTTTTACCTTTCTTGTCCGAAAAACTATATTTTACCTATTCTTAAGATGTACATTCGATATACATATGGGTAGTATTAAACGTTCACTCCCTAGGGTGGCATTCTCTAACACTAATTATTTGTTCTTAGTTATCTATGTCATGAACACAGAAAATAAACTCAGGAGTAATGGAATGACTTCATTTCATGAAAATATATAACATTTAACAAGTTCTAATATTTCCTGTAAATAATATTTATTTCATTAAATTAGTGAGTATAAGTCTAAAGAGCGAAATTTAGTTTTTGTGACGTTTGGCAAAACAATACCGATATTTTGTGTTTTTGTTTAATGTGTAACCAATGGCAACTATTAAAGATACATGTCAAAGTGTTGTATTGGAATTCTAAATATGTGCAAATATGTGAATGATCAGGAATGTGAGCATGTCAAATATATCATGAACAAATAACATATATTCATTTCTAGGTTCTTGGTGTTTTAACTGCGATGACAGTGTATGGCATATGTGTCACCATCTTTATAATTAGTGTTCTAACAACACTAACGTTTGCCGAACGTAAGTTGCAACATTTTGTTTTAATCTAATGAAGTATTATCAATCTTATTTATTTGCCGCAATTTAAGTAAATAAATGTATCTATGAAGAGTACTAATAATTAGTAACGACTGTTGTAAATGTATGTAAATAGGCATCATATTTGAATTTTGAATTTTTGTAATCGTATTTAGACATCTAAGGCTGAGGACGAGATAAAGGTAAAGGGGGTTAATTAATAGGAAAGGAAAGGAAGGAAATTGCGTAAGAGGTCGTACAGGGTTTAATCTGAAGCTTCCATCTCCACTTTTCATTGGTGTTACTAAAAATGAACCCAGGATACTCTACGTCAGAATAGTAAATACTTCCCAAATGCGAAAGAAATCGGCTTAAGCCAGTTTGTAATGTTTTGGACATTGCTACAGAATAATATATCACTACAGTTTAAGATATATATGTTTCAGACCCACACACCTGTACTACTGAGAGATATTTATCCCTCGTATCTAGATATGTAAAATACCTAGTAGTTAAAAAAGAAACTACAAGTAAACAATTATGTAGGAAGTTTAAAACTAAAGTAATTTTCAGTTTCATAAACATCGAAAAGTGCAAATCTAATACCAGAGAAGAAAACCTGATTGAAATGAAAATAATATCTTGGTGAGCATATGAAGAGAAGCAAAATATCTACAGGAATATCCATATGAAAAAGAACACATATACTTCTAGAAAGGAAACCATTTTCAGCATCTACAAAGCATAAGAACTTTAAGTGCGCGAAGCACATGCTATCAGATGTTGTTGGTAAATTCAAGGGAGTTTTCACCAAAGCCGTACGTAAATTGTTTGCATAAACTACGAAAATCCGTTTGGGAGTTAATCGGGTGAATAAATGAAGAAAACATGCCAATAATGCACTTCGTCCATTTTCTTTTTTGTGGATGAAAGCGTTTTAGATGTCTATAATCAGCATTACGTATATCCACGCGTCAACTAAATTATGTTGTAAGAGACCGATTTTTCATATATTCTTCCTGCATGATAATTGGTTTAAAAGCCTTGAAAAGAACAAGAAGGCGGCGTCCTTATCTCAATTTTACTATGAAACGGACAAAGTACGTTCTTTTCATGTGATCTTCAAATATGAGGCATTCACACGGTTGAAAGTCTTTGAGAAATGCTCATATATTTCTTATTATGCTTACAACTTTTTCATTTAAGTTCGTATTGAGTGCGATAATATGTGTTTTCGCCCTGATTTTTAGTCAATCAGATAGGAAAAGATTGATGAAAGAAAGGTTGTTTTGGAACACATTCTTAGCTTGGAGAGTGAAAAAGAAAGTGACTACAATTTAATGACAATAATTGTTTCAAATTTCAACAATTTTATAATTGACGTTGATTAAGAATAACTTGTCGTGAAAAAGAAGAGAAGCCTTTGCAGTACAGATGTTTGAAACAATTAAAAATTTTCGATGTTTGTGGAACAAAGAAAATGGTATCACCAAGTGAACCTGTTAAATACTACTTACCTGCTCATGAAACATTTGATGCGATTGAGTCATCCAATGTAGGTGTTTGTCTCGAAGGTCAATATAGACTGAAAAGTGAAACATCTACGAAATATATTCTTATCAATATGTGGGGCATATCAACCGAAAAAAGCTAAGCTGTAGTTTAATAGATAGTTCTTCGAACAGAAATGAATTGCCTATTCCAAACGAACCTAATAGGCATGGAGACACAAGCTTAACATTGATTCTAATTTACCAGGGTCTATCGGGATCATCTGATCAAGCTCGTTTTACTACGAGCGCTATAAAGCAGAAGGACAAGTTGACTAGCTCACAAATTGATGCACATAGCTTTAACATTTGCTGCACCCTGAATTTTACATTCTTATAATGGCAGAGGGTTTGTTAAATCTCGACGAACTTACTGCACTCTTATATGAGCTAAAGTTAGTCAACGGGATACATAGAGGCAGTAGAGAAAGCCAGTCGAAACATAAAAAATACGCTCACCTCATGCAAGGAAACTAATAGCAAAATAGACTGGTCAAACAGTAACTATGGAATATTGTATTGTTACTTGACTTATGATGCTGTGCAAAATTTCATCATTGAATGAGGTTAGAAATGAGTTAAATTAACGTCGAAATATTTGAGGACACCACGAACCATTTTGAATTATTGAGAATAATGTAAAAATGAAAATCTGCAGATTGTTGGAACGAAGTATGCGGAACTATATAAATGATATTGCACCTGTAAGTTCTGTATCTTTATTAAGGCCTAGCTTCCTGTGAAATCATTACCTTTTGATGTTACCGATGTCAATGATTTCTGGCACTTGTGTTATATGTGTTGAAGATATAAATGTATAATTTATTATACTTTTCGTGTCAGTGCTGTTGAAAATTATTTCAAAGCTACGGAATTTTGGATGCTGACATAATATGAGAACTCACGTATAGTACAATTGTATGTTATATGATAACCGTGCGACCGTGTTTCAATGGTAAAGCGTTGGCTTAGCAATAGGGAAGAGCGGGGTTCAACAGGTTGTTTACGAGCTTGCTTATGACACAACAGGAAAGCACCGGTATGGTACTTTAAAAATTGTTCTATTCACAAACCGTATCACTTTCTCTACAATAATATATCCCAGCTTAAGGCAAAAGTTCCTAAAAGTCAAATAATTTAGATATACATCTAATAAGTATGTGTACCGAAATCAAATATATCTAAATATTTAAAAAATATTAATTGCAATTACTTAATTACAATTAAGCAATTACAAAAATGGCCGCCCGCTAGATATTACACTACACAACTGTACCTCTGAATGGTAGGCGTAAAATTCCAATTTTGTACCCCCAATTTTTGAGAAGCTGTGGCGAGCCCAAAGTTGGTTTTAGAAGAGGTTCTTTTCCTCCGAATTATTTGGAGGGAGGGAACAGTCTAACAGAAAAAAAAAACAAAGGTAATATATGCATCTCTGGGTCCAACACTGCCTTTAACAAATAGCCGGTATAATGTACCCATCATATTTTAGAATATGTGACGGCCACAGGGATTCATATTTTACCAATATTTTTTCTGTTAAACTGTTCCCTACTAAGAACTGGCAAGCAAAGAACAACCCTTCTGAACCCAACCCTGCATTCTCATAAATAGTGGGAACAAATTTGGAATGTTGTACCTACTATTCAAAGGTGCCGTTTTTTCAGTGTACAGTTACTCTACTACTGTATTGTACGTAGTTTTCCACGTGTTATAAGTGTTAAAAAATTCGCTGCTATGAAAGCAATTATTGGACTATCTTTAAATTTGCTATCCTTAGCCACTAATTATAAAACACCCATATACAGTTTGAAAATAAACCAAAATAGGTGGTTTGAAGTAGCTATTATTATTTAGGATGTCTGCACCATCTTATTAAAAGTCATATATTTTTAGATCGGAATTAAACGTTTATCACGAGCTGTTCCTGGCACAAGAAAAGGTATCAGGTACGGACAATTCTTTAAGAACGGCAGAGTAGGAAAAAAGGCGAAGTCACCACAAGCTTTTACATGTTTTTTATGCTAAATAGTTGCAGTTTTATTCAATCGTTGGCAAAAACAAAGCAGTACTAAGCAATTATAAATATGATGATAGTTTGACACGTAACAGCAAATAAACTGTGTTTCTGAAAGAAGATTGTTCTTCGTATGCATGTATATATAATGATATTCATTTTATAGATTTATGTTATTATGATTCTTTATTTATGCTCGTAGGAGACGACTATACTATTAAACGCAAACTAGTTTTCCCTACATATATCGTAAATTAGGTAGAAGAATTTTAGTCAAAACTAGAAGCAGGCCAGGTATTGCAAAAGAAGATCGACGAACGTACCTGACGAGACTCCTGAAGTGAAAGTAAGTTATAGACCATCAACGATGTACAACTGTGTCGTTTCGCTGCTATGGGATGCTGAAACTGCAGAGAAATGAACTGCGGGGTCAAAACAGCCTCCAAGATTTCAAAATTGCTCTATTCGAAGTGCGAATTCCAAAATTATGTTATGGGTACACAAGATAATCCAGAAAAAAGTAAGGTATTCCCAGGTATTTTCATGAACCAATGTGGGTCGAAATAATCACGAATTAGATTAGTTTCTGTATATGGATAGATTAGAAGCTTGAGCATTACCATCTAACCGGGCAATGGCAGTATACATTACTAATAAAAAGTATCAGAAAGGTTCTTTACAATATATGCCATTCCCTCATGTTTATAAACCAACCACATTTTATTAATAAAATCGTCCAGGAAAGGAAATTGTTCTCAAAGGAAAGGATATATCGGGTTGGCTCAAACGCATTAATGTGGCTTGGTTGAAGAAGTTCGATTCATGCTTAGTTTGGACCAACATTTACTTCAGATATTTTGGGGGAATACCCGCATTTTTCGGGAATAACTTGGGCATCCACTGCACACTTTTGTAATTTTGGAATATGCATTTTTGGATAGAGCGAGTTTCAGTCTTTGAGGGAACTTTGACCCGCAGTTCCACTATTAATAGTATTGAAAATATTAACTATAAAGATCATTTTTCCCACGATTTCGGCAACCTATAGCCCTGAAACGAAGCACTTGTAAATTATCGATGGTCTGTAATTGTTTCCAATTTTCATTTCTGGAATCAAGAGATTTAGGTGGTGTTTTCCAAAACTCTGTATATCATATTCAGCCGCTTTCTATCCACTGCTGGATGAATGCTTCCCCATTTTCGTTCCACATACCTCGATCTGATGCTATACTAATCCTCATCCGGAAAACATCCTAGGATTTATGCACACATCTCGCATTTGTACATCGTCTCAATCGTTTCGTTTCTCTGGAAATCTAATGTAGTACATTCGTAGTTCCGCACACAGTGTATTTCATATTTGGCTTTCGCAAGATGAACGCCGCAGTAACAAACGTTTTTCATTATATCCTGAGCAAGATCAAACCAGTTTTCAACTCAAACACCTACTTCATAAAGATCCTTGATAATATTACTTTACGAATATCGTCTCGGTCTTCCGAATGGTCTCCTTTACTACGGTTCACCAACCACGACGGAATATAATCATCCTTTCTCCCAAATCCGAGCTACATGACCTTCCCAACTTAGTCATCGCGATTTCACTTTTCTTACATCAGTTGAATCATACAATTAGGGAAAATATTCACTATGCAGAATTCTCCATTTTCCACTCATCTCGTCCCTTTTCGCTTCGTGTATCTTCCTGAAGACATTCTTTCAAATACTAGTAATTTATGCTTAACTGATCGGGCAGTACTATAATGTCGTAACTATAAAATATTACCGACAGAATAACCATTTTATATATTTTCAATATCAATTTTACTGATATTAATCGCAAAACTGGGAATTTATGGACTAAGAAGAAACATGAGTTTTCCAAAACTAAGTAATTTTTATTTTTACCTGAACTCGTCTTTAGTTGTTTTATTTGCTTCCAAGTATTTAAATTTGTTTACTTTCTATATGTTCTCCTTCTAATTGTTAGATATCTAATTATTTCATTATGAGTGTTTCGCCTTTTTATGATGTATGTTACCTGTAGACCTATCTCCGCGCCAGCTTCTACTACATCAACGGTGTTACTTTGTAGTGCATGTTTGTCGTCCCCTATTAACTCCAGATTATCCGTAAATATGAGAACTTTGTTCAAGCCATTCAATGTTAGTCATTTTTATCCTCTTTTATTTTTGAATCGGATATTCTAACGCAAACGTAAACAGTAATAGTGACCTTGTTTCAATCCGTTTCGAATCTCAACACTAGAAGACATATTATTACTCATATGTACTCTGCATATGAGATGGTTGAGACACATTCTCACTTTAATACGATTTTTTCAATTCAAAATTGTAACAGGATATTTTATAACTTTTCCCTTTCGGTAAGGTCGTATGGTTTCTTAAATGCATTACCATTTCTTCTACAAGATTTGTCTCAAAGCAAAAATCTGGTGCGATATACATAAGGTGGATCCATGTACATGTGTCCAACTTTAAACCGTATGGAAATTTATGAGACCACCATCGGTCGTTTTAATGTGATCACCATGTGTTTTGGGAATAACCCTGCAACGTAAATTCCGTTCTAAAAGACTGCCACGAAGTGCAGGTAGTGGAATCGTTGGTGACCTCTCTTCACACGCTTACCACGGGCCCCGGAGATAGGTGATACAACAAGTTGAAAATGCCCTTTTCAATAGGCCAAATCCACAGGAATCCATAGAACTGTGACTGGTGACTTCACCGATATATTTGAAATGGAATAAGGTGAATCCCGGTCTTGTATACCATCTGTTTCTGAAAGTTCCAGATAGAATGTGACGTATGGGATGAAGGCCTTCTGGGTTTCAATTTTTCGCACAGGTTGCGGTTCACAGTTGACTATGCTCCGTGGAGTCCTGTGGCCATCACACGTTGCGGAATAGTACTTTTTGGGAGGGCGTTCAACGCAACCAATGAGACACAAACGGCATCACTGCAGTGCATGCTCGCTTCCTAGTCCCCTTCGTGTGTGATTAAATTGCTGTTATCTCTTGATTTTAAGCCCAGTAATTATGTTCTTGATATTCGTCGAAGGCAATGCGGATCCATTTTTTGCCCTGTTATGAAATTTTAGACACAGCATGTTTGGAAAATTTCAACTACGGATCCCTCCCAAAACATTTGACCTTGTAGTCATGATGCAAACAATACACACTTATTATAGTGAACCACTACACAAACCTCTAACTTTCTCCTACACCATTCTTTCACCACTGGATTCAGTCCATTCTTTGAGCATGGGGGGCTTTTAAAAATTTGACGTATGTACTCTAATCCATCTTGTGTATATATGTCGTGTCAATTTCTCCATTTATGCATGTAATCCATCATCCAAAAAAGGGTAACATTTTTAATTTTGTGGTGATCAGCAAAAGTATATATTGTCAGAATACGTAAACTGCGCACTTAAAAGGGACATAACCGAACTTGTCCCAACTTAATCTAACTTGTGTTAATCTACGAGGTTCGTTCCGAAAGTAATGCCTCCTATTTTTTCATGAAAACTAATGGAGACACATAAATAACAACAGCACAGTTAAACAGAGCAATATTTCAGCTACAAACTGTTATTTTGCCACATAGTTCCCACCATTCGTTATGCACTTTTGCCAACGATGAACCAGAGCCTGCATGCCGCGCTTGTAAAAATCGGAATCAGCTGAGGCTAACCACTTCCTTACAGCTTTGACAACAGCCTCCGAGTCTTGAAAATGTTCGCCACGTAGTCCATCTGTCAGAGGCCCAAAGAGATGGAGCTCTGAAGGCGCTAAATCCGGACTGTACGTGGGATGTGGTAAGACAATCCTGCCAAATTCTGCAATAAGTTTCATGGTCGCTAAACTGGTGTGGGGCCTGGCGTTATCATGTTGCCGGTAAAAGTTGGTCTTCTTCTCTGACCTTACTCTCGAAATTCGGGATTCCAGCTTAGTCAGTGTCGTGTTGTAGCGTGCTGAATTGACATTTTCTCAAGGCTTCAGGACATCCAAAAGTATCGCATCCTGGCTATCCCAGAAGATTGTGCACATCACTTTCCCTGCAGATGGCTGTGTCTTCAATTTCTTCCTTAAGGGAGAATTCCCATGTCGCCATTCCATGGACTGTCTTTTGGATTCTGGCTCGTAGTGATGACGCCACGCCTCATCTCCGGTGACGATGCTATCCAGAAAATTGTCACGTTCAGCTTCGTATTGGTTCAGCAGGTCC
>JAGDQP010051023.1:0-14107 GCA_022664845.1 Lepisma saccharinum | reverse complement strand
AACGCACTTACACGGAATGACATTGGCTCCTTGTGGTAAGGTAGTCAGTTCCCATGTATGACTTTCTTTCAGTGAACTCATTTCACTATCCATTGCCTTTTTCCACTCAGCTTTTTGTTCGCTGTTAACTTCTTCTTCATAGGTTTCTTGAACAACCTTTTCACTGACAATTTTTTCTGCTTGCATGACGTAATCATGAAAACGCTAAAGTAACTTGAGTTTTGAACAATCTCTGTGTTGTTGACTGCATGAGGGCTCAGCTTCGATTTCTTCATTATCGTTAAAATCTTCTGCGCTGTCTGAGTCGTCTTTATGTTCTTCTATTTCATCTTCTGTTGAGTCTTCTAAATTCTTTCCCTGATTATCATGACTGCTTCCTTCTTCTGACTGTAGGTTTCGAAGTGGTAGCTCTACATACCCTTTACATTCACTAGGAACTTCTAAAAAAATCACGTCTCTTGAAATCACAAGCCTATGTTGTTCTTTGACCCAAATTCTGTAACTTTCGTCTCTATTGTAACCTACAAGATAGCCTTTGATTCCTTTCTTGTCCATTTCTCTTCGTTTTTCGTTTGGAACGTCTACGTAATACTTGCAGCCAATAATACGTAGATGTTTTATTCTTGGCTTCTTCCTCATTCACAGTTCGTAAGGACTTACTCCTTCAATTGACGATTTTCCAGTACGATTTAGGATGTAAATGGTAGCGTTGACTAGTTCAGCCCAGATTCCATCCGGAAAATAATTAGCTTGTGTGTTCGAGTACCTGAACGTTCTAGCCATTTCTACTATTGTGAGCATTTCCCGTTTACTAGCACTGTTCTGTTCTGGAGTGTACGGGTCTGTCAGTTTCTGAACTATATCGTTCGCGCGAAGAATCGATCGAACTTCTTCGTTATCGAATTCACCGCCGTTATCACTTAATAGTTCTCTAACGGTATGATCTAATGTTTTACGTGAGCTAGCATGTATTTCAATGCTTCCTGAGCATCCGATTTCTGTCTAACAACGTAATCGTACCGAAACTTCGTGTAGTTGTCTTTGACCACCACAAAGTACCGTCTCTTCTGAAATGACTCATCAAATGGCCCGCACAAGTCTGTTGTTAACAGTTCACCTGCTTTCGAGGCGGTTTCCTCTTACCGAACGGTAGTCGATGCGCCTTTCCGTAAACACACGGTTTACACGGTTTACACGGTTTACACGGTTCTATGTCCGATTCAACTGTAATGACCTTAAGCATTGCTTTTACGTGTCGTTTATCTTGGTGTTCCCATCTTTCATAGCATAACTGTAATTGCAAACTGTCTACCACTGCAACTTCTGCATTATCGGAGCACTTAGGTATAATTGGTTTTATATCTGCCTTGTACAGTGAACCATTCACTTCACGGGAACCATACAATACTGCTTCACCGTTAGCCTTGAGCCAACACTCGGTAGGAGTCGATCTGAATTCACTTTTTGAATTTCGATCCTGAGCTACTAATACTGAGAACAAGTTTGTCCCACTGACAGTTAACAAAACTTGAACGAACCTTTTTCCGATTGGTATTAAAGTTTCCTTACCTGCAGCCCTAATACTACACAGACTGCCGAACCTTTCGAAGTCACTAAAGAAACTGAAACTGTTTGTGACGTGTCTTGTATCGCCGTTATCAACCCACCATGCTGCTGTTTCTGCTTCAGTCAGGTTAACTTCTTCATACACTGAAGTAGAGCTATGTTTGCAACTGCAGTACTCCCTTTTAACGCTGTGTGCAACTTTACCTTTCGCTGGTTTACCATCTGCGATCCACTTTTTGCACGACTTAACCCAGTGTCCTTTCACCCTAGAGTAGTTACAAACGTCATCTTTCCGCGGTTTTCTTACTTTTTGCTTTGTAGTAGTAAAAGTGGTACCTTGCTTTGTTTATCCGATTTCACTACTAACACCTCTTGAGGAACTTTGTCACTGTCCGTACTCTTCGCAAAGTTTCTTTCGAACATACACAACTACACTGTTAATTCATCAAACGTTTTCTGCACGTCCTTAGTTAGGAATATCCAGCTAGACTGAAATGTTTCGAATGAACTGGGTAATATTTGCAATGTCTTGCACACTAATAGTAAGTCTGTCAACGATTGTTCACTCTCGGCAGATATTTAACTCATTCCACAAGCTTTTTCACATTGCTATATGAGTGGAAACATCTTCACCATGTAGCCAACCAAACGCGAAAAAGTCTGTACATATCTTGAACATCTGATCTTTGGATGTAGCCTCAAACTGCTGTTTCAATGCCTCCCATGCATCATGAGCTGTTTCTTTGTCCCTTGTCTTCTGATATACTGAGTCCGTGATAGTACTTGTGATTACCGTTTTCGCGTAACTATTCGCTTTGCGATAAACTCACACTGTTCCTTGTACTTTTTAACTTCCGATTCTGTAGCAGTTTCTTCAGGGGGTTCGGGTTTCACCAACTTCCTATCAATGACATCCAGTGTTCCTTCATGGTAGTCGAGGAGATCTCGAATTTTCCTCTCCCAAAGCGGCCAATCTGCTTCACCGGACAACTGCTTGATGTTCTTGGCAAGATTCATCTTGGGTACATTTTCTAGAAGTTTACCGTTCTTCTGTCTCCACCACTTAAACTGCATAAAATATTCTGAACTGTGTGCCACTTCTAACTGTTTGGCGCCTACCTGTAGTTCAGGATAAAGAAGTTAGGCCTAACTGTTCGTAAGTACTTCTGTGCATTGAAACCTGCCTGGGACACATAACCTTTTATTGTCGTAACTTTTATTGAATAATTTTCTTGCAGCAGAGCGTGGTTACTTATGAACAAAAAACACCTGTGTATATGTTTGCCTAAATCTTCTAAACTAGTTTTATTTACACGGAAGTTCTACACAACGTTACATCACGGAAGCACTTGCCTTCTCGCAACTTCTAGACTTCACTTAAAAAAAACTTTCGTTACTTACTCTGGTAACCTAGGATACATTAAACTTTGTTACCTTCTCTGGTAACCTGAGTTACAACTTTATCAAGTTCTGATACAACTAAACAAGAACTTTAATTAAAACTTTGGTCATTTAACTTTAACTATAAGCGTCTTATACAGTGTTATATAAGTATGTATTTTTCTGAGATAACTCCATTGATGAAAAAATCCTATTATATACCTATCTTCTCTTACTGTTTTATTTCCCTTCGTCTTTATATTATTAATAATAATAATCCCTTCCCCGCTGATTCTCTCCCTTGTTATTCCTTCAAGAAGCCTCTTCTATTCTCCTTACACCATTTGGTGTTTCCTCCGGCCCCTTTAGTTATTTTTCCGTCTCCAAAACCTGAACACTCTGTTACCTGGCTTCAGTTTATAACATCAGTTCTCTCTGTCCGTGTTCTTTCCTATGTGTGACCACGCCCTTGGTGAAACGTTGTTACATTTGTATTGTGTCTGCGAAGTACTTGTACACCTGTGTTTGAATTCTGACACGTCACAGTTCAAAGACAGCTGTACAAAAATTTCATAAACACAACAAAAGTACGGCAATGTTTCGCTGAAGGTGTATTCATCTAATAAGAGTGGACACGGACGGAGAGGACTGGTGTTAGCAAGCAGCTATATTGTCAAAGAAGATATATGTTCCTTATACTTAACTCCCCTTCCTACACACACACAAACACAGAGACAGATATATATATATATATATATATATATAGAGAGAGAGAGAGAGAGAGAGAGAGAGAGAGATCTAAATGAATCAAGTACGAAAATCTTTCTTACCACAATGGTTTGATCTCTGACCCAACCCAAAGCACTACACATATAGGTCTCCGTATCCCCGGCATTACAATTTGAATGACATTGGAAGGTGCACACATCTCCAATCACAATTTGTTGATTTTCTTGCATACACTTTATTGGACTCCAGTAACCATTCGGGAGTGAAGGAAGCGTTGGACAGACTTTAAAAAAAGAAGAATAAAACATGTTTCATGCAACGACATGTAATAATTTTAGACAGACCTTTCATTTGCTTTGTATTCAAATCACATCCTCAAAGTATCGCAACACATTAAATTCTGTAAAATTTTATTTCTACCATAAAGTGAAATTTTTTAGTATTGAACCTATTCACAGGAGGAGATTTGACATTTTGACAATACCTACACATCAAATACATGAATAGAGGTAAAAATTTTATTTCAACCAGAAAACTTATGTGAGTTTAGTAAAATAACACCCGAGAGAGCATTCAGAATGAAACTTAGAAATATGTTATTGAAAATGAACTTATTTTAAAGTAAGTTTGACAATTTACAAGAAACGTATTTGAAAAGATGACTTCTAAACAAAGTATTTTATTTATGGAATACACTTTAGAAAATTGGAACTGCGACCTGGATGTAACATTGATATTATGGATTGCACTGTCACAGCAATAAAATACATCAAAAAGTATTTTTAAAAAGACAGATATTGTAAAATAAAAATTTCATAAAATTTGAGCTATTAGTTATTAATAAAATGTATTTTATAAATCACTCATGCATTACTATTACCTTCACTTTTATCGCATTCCTAATTGAGGGGCTTCGTGGAGAAATGGTGTAACCCATAAATACATGTTTTGATTTCTTATTCTATTGTTTTGGACATTCAAATTCATATAAAAAGCAAAGATTTATATGCCAAAATATCACCCTAAGTTCCTTCAATAGTTCTGTTGACAGTAATACTGGATTTGCCATATAACTATGCAAGTTCCTTTTGTTGTGGTTCCTTTTTGTAAGAAAATTTGTAATGTGGGTTACACCATTTCTGCACCAAGCCCTCAATTATATGTAGAATGTAATTTCTTAAATATCTTTATTTTCAGTACCAAACTGAACTTTAAAATAGTTATATTAACTCTTTTTTTTTCAAGGGTTCCCTCAGTACCATCAGGCGAATGTCAGGGTGGCACCAAGAGTAGAAGCAACTGCTACTATCTTCTCCATCGCTATCCCTGGAATAATTATTGCCAAAGGACTTCATTTTTCTAATTTGTGGTGAGTTTATGTCGTAGTTGACACTCTATATCGTTACTGAGAAATACGAAAATTAAAATATTATTTATATTTTTTTTCATACATGGAGATACTGCACCCTAAATGTTTTAGGCTAGAACGCTATGAATCTCCAGAAAATTGCCCATTTGAATATAAAGAAATGTAGTCCATATGTTGAACTTCAATGTAACTGATTCGCATTTCCAGATCACCGGCTGAAGGCTGGGTTTTCTAGTCATTAAAGTACCACAGCACGGCCAAGTTTCTAAATATATAGAGCCTGAGATAAACCAGCTACTCACTGATGGTGTCAAAATCAAGGAACTCCATTACATGTGAAGAATTTTTATTAAAGAATCTTTCTGCAAATGGTTCAAAAGGAGAGAATTCTATGTTACTTCCCTTACAGAAAGATCGAGTGTTATGATAACTGTTGAAGAAAGACAGAGAAATTAGTTACTACCCTGACCAGGACGCAAAATTGGATCTGCCAGTTGTGGGCTGGGTGTTCCAAACATTACAATAAATATTACCCTTGCGAGATTTGTGCTCGAGTCTCAGTCTCAGACATTGACGAACTGCTCTTGTTATTTTTTTAACAGTTATTATACACAAGGTTTTTTGTAAGGTCTTTCATTCTGCATTGAATTCTTTCATTCTGCACGATTTGAAGAAAGATTCGAGAATAAAATCTCCCCATGTAGTAGAGTGCCTTCATTCCGGAACCACCAGGAAGCATCCGGTTCACCTGAAACACAAGAGAATGTTCCATACATAGAAAATTAACCACTCTGTGATAGTCTAATGGTTACAACACCATCTCGCAACTGGGAGAATTGGCTTCGAGCTAGTCACAGCAACGACATTTTTTTTAAATTGATTTCAACGGTTACAATACACAAGGTCCTTGTGTAAAGGAAATAACACCTGATTCGCAATTTGCTTGAAATATTTCAACTAATAATTTTTCTTGGTACAAATTCAGTAAAAGCTAATGAAATTTAAAATTCAAACAAATTTACTAGGGTAGAAACTAGATCTCGTTCTTGAGTAGGAGTACCAAGATGTAATAACAAGTTGAAGAAAGAAGCTCTATTTTTTATCCTATTAATCTTGGATATTGCATATTTTTAAACATTGAAAGCTTTTCTTCAAGATTTTCTCTTACAGCTTCTTCAGGAACTGCAAACACACATTTAAGCCCTGGTTTAATAAACGAATATCTTATCTACATACATTGAACGTAATTTTAGTTCACAGTATCTAGTAGCCCTGTAAATACCACCAGCGATAAAAGTAACTTTTAGAATTGACTGAGACAGTATATACCAATCATTTATATATTTTTAAAGATGTTTTTGGTGTTGAAATCTATTCTAGTGCATTGTACCAACACATATACTAATTTGTGCACTAATTAATTATGGATATTTATTTTGTGTGTTTCGTTTTCTGCCATCAAACTTCAGACCAACAGAAACGATCCAAGAATGTCACTGTCTAGAGACAGCCCTCGTCAGCTAACGCACAAATATTTTTATTAATATAGTGTAAACTTATCGTAAGATCACTAATTTTACTGAAATCTGTATAGTCGCATCCGAAAAAGCTATCAGTGCACAATAGTAAATTCAATTTAATTTTAAAAGCTATTGTGCGTTGTAAGTTATTAAAATAATTTGCATACTCTAATCAATTATTCATTCTCCGGTTTTGATTTGAAGTCTAAATTTCTAATAAACGAGTCTGACTAATTCGCATTCTGACCAAAAAACGGTAAGCGTATGTAAAGTTTGAAATGAATATTTACCTCATATATTATTGCCTTATATTAAAGATTGTTACTAATGAAAGAAAAGTTTTAATATATTCATGCAAAAGAAAGGTAAATAGAAAACCTCACTAGATAATATTTAAAGCTCATTTATTAGATACTAATTTTCTTTACCCAACTATCTTATGTGTATTGAAAGACACGGAAACGCTACAACGTGGTAATTTAATGGTAGAGCACTCAGTCAGGAATTGATAGATTAGGGTCTGATGCCATATCAGGGGTGGGATCACTGATTCAGTGTATTTTTGACGTGTTCATTCAATAAAAACTTAATCTTACTTTTTTCGCATACGAATCCTTTTTTTGTAGAGCAGTTCTCAGAAGCAAATGATGGGAAGAAGTCAGTCCAATCCAGAGATAGACAAGACGGCTCCTCTTCAGTGGTACCGCGAACCTTTCTATTGTCTTCAAGAACTTCTCCTGATTTAACCCAAACCCATTCTTTTGTTGGCAACTTACGACCACCAATCCAGACATTCTTCATGTTACCTGTAGAGAGACGCATTCGAACACAATGTAAGGATTAAGAGCTATTAAATCGCATCGAGAATACAAATACATATCCGCACAATTCTTAATGCACTAACATTGTTAAATATCCAAACTAATCCTTTTAGTTTTACTTTTAACTTGTGGAAAAATATTTAAATGTACAATTGACCTTAAACTTAAATAAAGTTGGAAAATGCACAAAACTTTTTATAATAACATACTTTATGAGGAATGCTTTATTTATTCCACTTTTTCGAAATGTATTTGTTCACGCGACAAAGTATTTTCCCGGTCACAACATCATAAAATGCGTGCATGAGTACTTTACAACTGCGTATGTATAAAATCAGGCTAATTTAGTGTAAAATAATATTAAGAAGAACACTAGAACAGTACTTGCATAAAGGAGCATAAAATATGTCCTTATATTTCCTAGCTCTAGGAATGATTTCAATACAATTACGTGCCTTTCGTATAACAAACAGGGAGAACTAATAGCTATATTTATTCAAAACAAAACAAATTAGTTGACGGAAATTGGAAGTGCTTGGACATAAGGACAATTGAAGACTTAGCAGTGAAAGCTATGAACAACGAAACTTCGTACAATTTGGTGGATGATAGGAATCAGTACAAAGAGATACGGAAAGAAGTTTATAGAAAATATATTTCAATGTAAGTAGAAAATTATTTTACAGAGGAAAACAAAGAATTACTGAAGATATAGGTGACTTGTAATTTTTCAGCTTGAGGTACAGCTGCAGGTTACCTCCTCAAAATGACAATTAGTTGTGTCTTCTTTGGGTATGACATATAGAACATCATCACGAAATGATATATTACCAAAATTAATGTTATAGAGTTGGGTTTGGGAGTTAACAGTGAAGCATTATTGTTGATTATGCAACTGAGGAACTCATTCTTGGTCTTACATATAAAGGACCACAGAAAATTACCGTAGAAGGTAGAAGCATATAAAGGCCTAAATTCATACCAAGTATTCTGGTTAGAAAACATGGTTATAATACTTGCTTACCTAGTGGAAGTGCAAGGACAGAATAGAGTATATCACTGGCACCAGATGAGCTTTGAGGATCCTATTAAAAATGGTTTAGGGTCGAAACACCAGGATGACTGAATAATGGATCAAACCAACGTCCAGATGAACAATGCTAATGGCATCGGTAATCAGACGAATGAAGAGATGCCTGAAATTAGAAGATCTGCGAGAGAAAGATAGCACAGAAGATTTCAAGAGTATGTTCTGTCTCAGTAAGTTTGCTGAGATGTCAAAACTAGTTTAACAGCAATCCTCCCTGTCAGTACTTTGTCTATTTCATATGCTCGTTATATGTTATGTAGTGTAATATGCTGTTGTAATTATATAAGGGAAGGAGGACGCTGCGATGGGTGAAAAAGACTTTTCGACAAACTAAAAGAAAAGAAAAGATAAGGTAAGAAAAAAGAAGAAAAGAAAAAAGAAAAGAGAAAAGAAAGATTTATACTTTTAGTAGAGTTAAAAACTAGTCGTTGTTGACATTAACAATGCAAATAATTTTTATGGTGATTATTTCAAATAGATGAAGATTATATATTCTATTATTCATGAGTAAAAAGTGTACTCAGGCATAGTGGCGATATTTAAAGAAGTCCTTGTAGAAATATTAAAATATTTTAAATCATGGTTGCTGTATTCCAAGCTGTTATTTCAGGAGTCTAGAAGTCTAGGATTCAAGTCCTTTTATATTAAACGTATCATTTTCAGGTATTCATAGTCCTTATTTATCTTTATTGTTATTCTATCTGTATGACACATCTTCTTAATAAAACCGTAACGCTATATATAGTCGTCCTGATATAAGGTACTGAAGAATGACGTTTGTTAGTTGATACTGTCTCGTTATCTAGTTGTATCTGTCCTGATCCACTAAGTTAACTTGGTATAAAGTATATTTTAGCACCTTGTATCGATGAAGCTGACAGCTGTTGTCTATTAGGAATCTCTATATTCTCCCTAGCATTATTAATTATGAGTTTTATCAGCCATAAAACACAACAACTTAACTACGGAAACATGGTTAAATGCTACGTAATCTGCCGAGTCACATTTTATTATTATCTTTTGCTTCATTATGCAGATGCCCAGGTTTACATATGACATAAACAACATGAAGTGTTGGGCCCTGGACATAAAATTGCTACTAAACAAGGTGCAATGATCTCGAAGAGGATGTGAAGCCATAATTGGTTCGGGGTAGCTCTTAATACAATTTTGCACGGTTTCCATCGATTTTAAAGATGGAGGTGTGTACTCGAAATTTGTGAGGTAAACCTCCCGAAAAGGGGATTTGGAAGAATCCCTGCCTCAAAAGCATTGTCAGAGCATTCTTTCTTTCCTCCTTTCCCATTATACCACATTCTCTCGAAGAGATCTACTACTAGTTCATCAAACCACGCATTCCTTCATTTAGGTTGTTTACAATATAACAATAATATAATATATAAAACAATATAATATAACGCTATAATAACATTATAACAGTATTTCGGCATGAACAGTCGTGTCATCGTGCACGTCGGGTCGGCTGGACATCGTGCTCTAGTAGCTTTGTAGTGATTAGATGAAGCTACTGTATTCTTTATGCGGTCTGGTCTCCTATCTTCATTGACTGCAATCGAACTGAATGTATCTGAAGAACTGAATTGCAAAACATCCCAAGTCCACTTTTCGCATTTGCATTTTCTCTGTTCGTCGGTATCTATGTTCCAAGGGCTCGCATAAATGTTACATCCTAATCCCACCACAGAAACCCATTTTAATACAAAACAATTTCAGTTGAATAGGATAACATACGAAGACCTTGGACTGCTTTTTGTTTCTCCTGAAAAGAATACTCCGGTGGACTTGGGATGTTTTGCAATTCAGGTCTTCACATGTAATATCCGGGTTTAGTAAACTCACTTTTAAAGTAAGCGCAGCTCAACTCAAATTCAACCTTCAAAAACTGAGCTAAGCTCACGTTCAAACTCACGCTTTTAAACCTGAGTGCGCTCAAACTCACGCTCATATTATATGGGCTTACGCTCAATTCTCGCTCATTTCTGCTAACATGAAAAAAGTTACCTAATTTAGAAATATCTGAGCCTGAGATGCCTAAAGATCAGAAAAATGTACTCTTTATATATTTATTTTTAAAACATACAGTTTTTTTAGACCAGTTGCAAAGAATTTGATAGATTGTGAAAATGACTAAATCTTGATTCAAAGATTTTGGACAATTGATTCGTAATTCCATATGACAAAACATAAAAGAATGAAATAGAATTCTCTAGATTAAAGAATCTACTTTGTTGTGTGCAAAAACAGTAAGATATCGGAAAAACTTGATTGTTAATATAGAAAAATACCTGGAATATATGTTTAGCGGTTCTTGGTACAATATAGGATACATGTTTAGTATTCAACCATTTAAATGATGTATCGAACAGGTAGTATGTTTATAATGTGGAGGATTCTGAATTAAGTTGTATATTCAATGTGTAATGATGTCCTGTCTCTGAATGAATCTAACGACTTTACCTATGTTATGTTCTTACTGATGACAATAATAAATATGGAGATTATTGAATTATTAATGCTTAATGATATTCAATTGCTATGGATAGTTCCACTTTAGAAGATACACATTTTGTAGTAGTATTATACAGATGAGCTTTGATTACCAACTAGAACATATTTCGGCCAACTCAAAGCATTTTTTTAGTAATCAAATAAAATATCAAGTCATTAAACTTATAAAAAACAATTATTTAACTTGGTGACGAGGATAGGATGCAAGTTGGTAATCTCTGTGGTCTCGGGGTGCAATTGTGTAATAGAGAAGATAACGGTGAAATTAAAACAGTCTTTTGTAGTTCCGCAACATTATCTACTGCCCAAGTTCATTACAGCTATTACGAGAAAGAAAGTTTGGCTTTAGTATATGCAGTGACAAAATTCCATAAATATCTCTATGGACGATCATTCACTGTTTGGACAGATTCGATTCCGGTCCAAAGTGATATTTGGTTCAGAGAAGTCCTTAAGATCTAATGCACATCCCAGATTACTTTGATGCTTCGATGGGCTTTGATACTACCAGGTTATGATTATCATATAATATATTCTAAAGAAGTTAAAGTTCCTGACTGTTTATCGAGGTTACCTTTAAAAAATTCTACCGAAGATGAAACAGAATCTAGTAATTATATATGAAATATAAATCAAACCTCAGATCATATACCAAAATTACAAAAAAAATTATATTAGATGATCAAGTGATATCGCAAATATATACATGGGTCAGACAAGGTTGGCCAACTTACTTACCAAAGCAATATCACATTACTATTTATACATCTTATTTTAAGCAGACGTCATGAAATTACAACTAAAAATGATTGTTTATTTTGGACTAGAAGGCTAATAGTACCACCACCATACAGGCAAGATATTTTAAATAATCTACATGAAAATCATATTGGCATAGGTAGAATGAAAGAAATACTAAGCAATTTTTATTGGTGGCCGAATGTCGGACAGGAACTAGAGGCTTATTTGATAAATTGCAAATAATGTCAATGAACACATAATCATGGACCGAAAAGAATTTTCAAACATGGGAGCAACCGAAAAAACATTCGAAAGAGTACACATAGATTTCTTTTACTTCGGAGGTTTTATTTTCTTAATTTATATAGATAGTTTTTCCAAATGGATTCATGTAAACATGTATGTACAACCAATGTAGAAGAAATCATAAATGAATTAGAAAACATTGCTAGTTTTGGAGCTTATGCTACAGTACTTGTTTCTGATAACGATCCACCTTTCAATAGTTGGAAATTACTGAATTGGTGTAAAAAAGAAATATAAGATTAATACATTCACGGCCCTACAACCTTCAGAGTAACGGGCAGGCTGAGAGGGTCGTTCAAGACGTTAAGGTAATTTTAAAAAGAAAATTACAAGAAGCCAATTTACAAAATTGGAAAAATGTGGTACAAGATATTCAAAATAATATCAGATTTGCTCAAACTCCATTATTAGAGGAAAATCTCCTGCACAAATAGTTTTTACATTTAATCCAAATACAAGATTTAATGTAATTTTAATAAATCAAAAGTGCAGAAAAACAAATATAAAGTTTCTGAGAGAGATATGTTATCTCTAAATGGTTCAATGGTATGGTGTCGAAACTTACCACACAAATCACCAAATTACATTCAAGCAAAGGACATAAAACATAATAAAGGAAACAGAACAAAGGAGATTGAATATGAGGGCAAGTTAAGAACAGTACATATAAATCAAATACGTAAAATACCAGTGCAAAATACTAATAATAGCTGTGTGGATAATGTATATTGGTGGTATGGTCATAAACAACAACCAGAGGACAAATGAACAAATCGAGAGGATTCCATAAGTATACCGCAAGGTCCAGTAAGAAGATCGAGTAGAATTATTACACCAGCAAATATTTTTCTTGTGAAGGAAGAGAGTGAAAGTGGGATACGAAAGTAATTTAATGCATTGCTTTAATCATAATATGACTGGAAGATAATAGTCAAGCAAATGAACATATTTTTTATTTATTTGTGATTCAAATAATTTTAATTGAACTGAGAATTTAATGTAATTCGTGATGTTTTAGATGGAATAATTACACTTGAACAGTTACTTGCATGGAAGACAAATAGTTGATTGTGCGAAACAGAAATATTCTACTTTAGTGATTATTTTTTTATTTTTTCCTGGAATAATTTCATTCATTTTTCACAGAGGAAGTGGATTGATGGGTTGTGAAAATAACTAAATCTTGATTCAAAGATTTTGGACAATTGATTTGTGAATTCCATATGACAAAACAGAAACGAATGAAACAGAATTCTCTAAATGAAAGTATGTACTTTGTTGTGTGCAAAAACAGTAACATATCGGAAAAACGTGGTTGTTAATACAGAAAATTACCTGGAATATTTACTTAGCGGTTGTTGGTACAATATAGGATATATGTCTAGTAATGCACATACTATTGAAGAATATTCAACCATTTAAATGATGTATCGATCAGGTAGTATGTTTATAATGTGGAGGATTCTGAATCAAGCAAGTTGTGTTGTCTCTGAATGAATCTAACGAATTTACCTATGTTGTGATCTTACTGATAATAATAATAAATATGGAGATTATTGAATTATGAATGCTTAATGATATTCAATTGCTATGGATAGTTCCACTTTAGAGGATACACATTTCGTACTAGGTTTATATAGATGAGCTTTGATTATGAACTAGAATATATCTCGGCCAACTCAAAGCATTCCTTTCGTAATCAAATAATATATTAAGTCATTAAACTTATAAAAAACAATTATTACATTTCAAATCAAAATACTTGAGAGTTCATTTTTAGAAGTAATTGCTTCTCATTCTTTTTCGCGCAGCTGAAAAATCTTCCCACTGCAACACCGAACGGCAGAATTGTATTTAATGTGCATGTTTTTCAATACTGGGTTAGCTTTGACCAATAAGAGAAGATAAAGACAGCAGAAGAGTGGTGAATTCAGGATAAGTGATAAAGTTGATTGAGCAGTTAGAGACAACGAAAGAATGCACTGTGATATTCAGCGTTGACGTGAAAAATAGGTTCCCAACTTTGAAGAGGTCAGCTATCTTGCAAATTGTTGAG
>JAGDQP010051022.1:0-10819 GCA_022664845.1 Lepisma saccharinum | reverse complement strand
CAAGATGGCGGCCATTAGCCCAATTTTGTTTTTTGGGAACTTTAATTTTGTTCTTTGGGGGGCAATTTCCTTTTTGTATACAAAATTTTTTGTTTTTAATTTTTTTTTTTTTTTTTTTTTTTTTTTACCTTATCACAAGATTCTGGCTTAAAATTGCTGTATTAACAAGACTCCATAAAATCTTATTTATTCATATCAAGCTTCAGCTATCTAGCGACAAAAGTCAAAACCATATCCAGATTATTTATTACGGGGGAGCAGATATTGTTTGATGTAAAGACAAGTATTATTGAAGAAACTAAAAAGTATTAAAATTGATAATATTTATTAGATTGTTCTTCACGAGAATGATCCATGTAATGTACTAAAAATGTAGAAATTATTTTTCAGCCATTTATAACTTTTTAGAATTGTATGGCTAAATATAAAAGCGTGGGGCACAGATAAAAATGTTATGTTCATGTTATGTAATAGCAATGACAAGTATTTTCGAAGAGTGCCCTACGCTTTTGTGTTTAGCCATGTAATTCTAAAAAGTTATAAATGGTTGAAAGATATATTCTACCTTTTTTAGTGCATTACATCAATCTCCGTGTAGATCAATCATAATTATCACCATCAATTTCAACATGTTTTTAATTTCCTTACATTAATATACTTGTCTTACATCATTTCCCCCCGAAAAAAAAATCTATATGGTTCAGACTTTTGTCACTGCTTGTACGTATGCTTGGTAGGAATGTGATTTTCATGGAGTCTTGTAATTAAAGTTTATATATTGTAGTATTTTTATACAAGTTCGGCAAAACAAAGTTGGTTTTGTATTTACGATTCTGTCTAGACCAGAATGATGTTCTCGTTCAATCTTGAACTCAAAAGTCAGGTTTAATCATACGTTCGTTGACTAAGAATTAGATCACTGTTCATATTAGCAGAAAAGGCACGTGTTGTTGAATAGGCTTCCTGTTATTTATAAACTTCACAATGCTTAAAGCAACTTATGATCCTGAATTGAAATCTTATGATCATGTGAGTCTGTATGTGGGGATATAGTACTGGAATAATTCAAGCATCTTATTAGCAGAAGGTGGTTTCTTTTGTGTTCCTTGTGAAGCAACGTCTCTGCTATTCCACTATATTATTGGTAAATTATGGACTATTAAAATGTGCTCAAGATTTGCGTAATTAGTTTTGTTTGCAGTTTTCAAGTCGATACGTTTTCGCTTTCAGTGCATTATTTTTGTACCATTATGGACAACCTACTCTGCTGGAAGACATAGTTATGAAACTTGGCCACGTTGTTGACAGGACTGTATGTGTTGAAATATTTGCAACAATATTTTTGTAAGTACGGAGTTTGCAAAGATCTTGCGTTCAGACAGTTACATTTTGTGGTTGGTTGTTAGTGTGGTATACATTGGTTGCTAATCCTTCAGTTTTCAGTCGACCAGACTACCAATCAATCAAGTCTAAAAGACTTTCCTTTCGATACCTTTCAGTTAGGCCAGAGGTCACTTGAGTTCACCCAGTTCTTCAGATAATTTGTCGGTAACATTTCTTATAGCGGTTCACGGTAGATTCGTCCATGCTACTAAAGCAGTCATCAGCAGATTATAAAATTGTGACGTCGGGTAAAGTTCAATCTCTCCGAGCTCCAGCTCTCAGGCAAGCGTGTCGTTCAGTTCCAGGCAATGCTGTAATCCAAAAATTTTCACAAGGAATAAGTTAAGTTTCTTGAAAGAAATGCGGCGCTCGAAACCAAAAGTTGAAGCACGCTGCAGACTGGAGCAGTGGCCAAAATATAATAAATGAAACTAAGAAGGTGTATACATTATATCAAAAGATATACCTAATGAATGAGTAAGGTTAACCAGAGGGTATACGGCGTACGGTAATAAGTATATGTTTTTCTTTGTAGATATGAGTTTTATATTATTTTCACTCTGGTAACCTTGGACCAGGGGTTTGTTGAACTGACTTTTTAAATGTTTCTGGCATGTGTTGGTGTTTAATATTTAATTAAACTACGCCCATATAAGAGCACTTGTCAGGCGACTTCTTTTCATGGATGATGTCATGTGCAACGACTCGCATCGCCGTTTTATGCGGCTTTTGTGAGGCTTAAGTCAGTTACTTCTTAATTCAAATTGCTGTAGTCCGCAGTTGGGTATCACGGCCGAAAAACGCGTCAACACCAAATTGTGCCGTCACTGAAATTGGGAACTCGCACCAAAATCAAGATCATGAACCTCTTAACTAAGCAAGCACCTCTCTAGTGATGCTACCACCTTTATGATTTCCTACCATGAGTCATTCTTCACGGAACTCCATGGAAATCTGAACGGAAGTATACAGTGAAACAAAGCAACTACGAAATATTGTGCTGTTCACAATAAGGTTTCACATATTTGAGTACTGAAGAACAGTACACTAGCCAAAACTTTGAATAATGTCACTTATTTATGTGACGTACAATATATTTTGGTTCTTGGATAAGTAAGTAAAAACCACGTATTGCAAACTAGCGAAACTAAAAGCAGGAAATAACTTCTGACCTATCAAAATTTTAACTTTTTGGTAAAAAAAAAAGTGCGTCTTATTTTTCCTGTAAATGAAGGAATTAATGTTTAAACCTCAGGAGTCAGGAAGTATCACAAACAAACATTGAATAACTAGTTCTATACATGTTAACTTTGTAGGAAAAAAATACTCGTAACAACCAACTGCGTAGCCCGAAGATACAGGAAAGGAATTTTACGGCTGCCAAGCAGAAACGAGTGAATCAGCCACGAACCAGCCCGACATACACTACAATGCGTTCTTACATACACTCCTGATAGTTAATTACGAGGCGAGAATGCACTTCATTTCGTTCTGCTTTCAAAACTGAGTAATGCCACTCGTAATGAATAGAACTTTAATTTAAATGTGAAGGTCATACTCTATGAATTAAATGATTCATGCAGTGTTCATTTTCTTTCATACTGGTATTTTCAATTTGGCATAGAAAAACCTCTCCATTGAATAACAGCATTATAGTCAGTTGAGGGTATCGGACTTGACCCATGAGTCAAGTGCTTTGTGGTTACTGATGATTAAGAGAGATGTATTGGAAATAGAAATGAATTTGTTTCGTCTTCGGCTTCAGCTGTTTTCCAACTTCCGAGTTAACAGGACTCACTTATAGAATTCCTTCATTTGCTAACACTTTATTGGAGTTTGTGAAATTTCGAAAATTTTGACCTTCCACCTTCTTTTGTGAAATAAATTTTTCGTAATGTTTTCTACTTAATTTATCTTTGGGCCCAACACCGGAGCCAGGGATGCTGAAGGATGTTGAAGGTATGTTTAGCTGCTGCTGGATAGGTGCTTCACCACGCATTGGACCCTTGATCTCGGGGTGCTTCACACATTGAACCCTCGATCTCGGGACTTTGCAGTTGAAACGAGTAGCTAATTTTTGTGCATGGTATTCTTACAAGATATCCCTTCTGTCAGCCAACTTTCAGGCTGAGTTTTGATATTGACTCATTGATGGTCAGTAAAAGAAATTTCCAAGACAGCTGAACAAGCTCTTATTTAATATGACTGAACCCTTCGATTTTGTTTTAAAATTAAGCTACTGAATAACCATACACGTTTTAATGGGGCCATTTTTATTACTCTGATTTTGTTTAATGCCACTGCAATTCGATAGAGTATTATATTTTCAGGTATCGAGACATCTCATAAGTAGCGTAACTAAGGGCGTGTGCTCCCTGCAACAAACTAGAATGTCCCCACCCCCGCAAGTTAACTGATATTCAAAAGTAAACTTCGTAGATAACCCCGCTCTTGAACTGAGGCCCGCGCGTTGCGGGCCCTGTGGGACCGTTAGTTACGCCAGTGAACTAGTTGTTTCTGTTCTTGTATAATGCAATCTAGTTGTGTATTTCGTACAATTTTTGCGGCGATTTAGGATTTTTTTTTGTTTTTTGTCTGTAACCATGGGCGAATTCTCAGGATAGCGTCTATTCAAATTATGTAAAAATGATTTTCTTGAGCACTGCAATTCCTTATTTTCTTGAACACTACTTCGATTTTATTTGGTCTTATTATGGAACATTCGTATAGCTCTCGCAAAGATCTAACATATGCTGCTAGAATGTCAGCTACAGCTTAGAGTTATCTATGATCATTCTTTCCCTGGACTTTCCGTATGATGTCTACCAAACTGTTTATGCTACTCTTTGACACTATCTATAATGATAATCTCTTACAAGGGAGGTGTGTAAATGTAAAATAGTGTTCTGATATGGAACATAATGCATCTGATAGAACATATATGAAGGGTGCGGAGGAAAACAATGGTAACCCTCATTTATAAATAAAAATGAGCTGAGTACAGAAATAGAATGGGGACACTCATATCTACTGACTGTGGAAAAAGCTCAAGTTAAAAAACAACAAATGGCCGCATAGGGGGGGGGGGGGATTTCTTTATGGGAAGTCCCATGGGAGAATGAATTTTCCGAACGTACCGTAATATCTCGATTCATGCTCAGTGTGGGTTACCATTATTTCCTCCCCGGACCATTCATATGAAGAAATGGATGTGTGCTCCTCAGGACCGTATTGAACGGGGAAGTGGGGTGAAAAATTGGTGGGAGGAGAGTAACTATTGTGCTCTATTACGCAGTATAATGGTGGATGTGTTAGAACTGCTTAATTATAGACTAGTCGTGGCATTGCAATTGTACAGAACACCAACGAAGAAATAATAACAAGAAAGGTTTAGTTGTCTGCCGCACCATTTTGAAATCTTTCATTTTGATTTAGCTTTAAATGTGTAAATTGGAAATCGTAATACAGTATAAGAAATAAATCTTAGCTAAAATGTTGGGAAAAGCTCAATAATGAAATGTTAACATTTTCGTTTTCGGTATTCATGTGCAAGTCAAGTCATTGCGTGTTAGATTTTTTTCTTTTAACTCTGTTTTCATGGCAACGAGACTCGGTTATTAAGTTTACGCAACATGTGGGAAGGAACAAACCGATTCTAATGAAACTCGGCATGACAAAAGGAGTAACCATGTATATCACATTTCGCTTTGTGTGTGTGGACTTAGTACTACAACAATAGGTTTGGTTCCACTCCCAATGCGTTAACTCTCTGTCAATAGCTAAGGTGTACACCATTTGCTGGGCAAATGATGTAGCCGGTACTCATCAGTGAAACAATTTTGACTTACTCAAACTTGGGTACATAATATAGACGACAACGTATTTGTAGTCTTTTACAGATTTAAAGATAAAAAAATATCGCTATTTCTTGTTTTATCTCAGTACATATGAAACGAAAAGTAACTGATACTTAATTCCTCCTCGTGAATCAACAGCAATATCAACAAACCTATCACTTATTTTAAACTGTATATACTTGTATGAAAAACTATTCCTTGAACAATACCTATACTTTCCTTTCAGAGTGTCTGAGCTCGACGGATGTTTCTTTGAGAAGTTTGGTTCGTTGCTGAAGGAACAGGCCGCACAAGCAGCAGCTCAACATGTCGAAGAGGGAGAGGAAGCGGCAGAATCCGACTTCGAGCCGGAAGAGTTGGACAAGAAAGAGATTATCTCCAGTGCTATGGGATGGAACGTAAGTATAAATAATCTATTTATATAGAGAGAACTGTGAGGAAAGGTGTCCTGAAGATATTTTGAACTTAAAATGATACGTGGTAAGTTGACAAATGTACTTGCCGCAATGGTATTTAATATTGGCTGTTTTTTCATCACCGAATTCCACGGATTCAACATGGACGGTTGGTGAATGCTAAGCATAGCACTAAACATTCTTCACTGCTGCACCCGGCTGCTATCTGAGTTATGTGCAAACTGCTACCTAGAGAGGTCCGTTACTACCAATAACAATAATCAGCAGACTCCGGGCTGCCACCGCTACAACAACAATACTAATATAGAGAAAATAATTGGATCTGTTAAGAGGCAGGGTCGGGCAAACGACTATAAAATCAATTTGCTCCAGGGATTCCACCAGGATTTTCAATGTAGGATTCCGCGCGAATTTCAAATCGCATGAAAGTTTATACCTGCCTGCCTTCATTGATGCGCTAATCTCAGTTCGAATTTACAAACAAAACAAAATTAAATTCCCCGACTAAAACAAAAAGTGAGTATACTAAAAGAAAGAAAAATCAAAAGGTATTGGAACCATAGTTCGAAAATTAAGATGCCAAAGCTCTAAATAGCACTCCACGTGCGCCGTCAAGACATTCATTAAAGAAAACAGATAAACGTGTGCTTACTGGGGGGGGGGTGGGGGGTGGAGTGACTGGGGATGTAATGAAAAGAAAGTGGAAACTTCAAGACTCACATTGGATTCTTGTCCAAAACATCTGCTTTTTTATGAGCGATGTTGGTAGCATAAAAAAGGTTACTTATTATTAATAAAACATTAGTGATTACAAAATATGCTAACTGAGGAATTCTATTTTAAGTAGCCAGGTTGCTGCTGTTTTATGACGGGAATGTCGGGAAGTCGAAAGAACTGTTCGTCATACTGTTCTGTTCTCTTTATAACTTCAACAACAACAAAAAAGTATCTTAATATGAAGATAGCCATTAGCTGTACGTGAAGAGCGTATTGGCATTGTTTCAAGCACTTCATTATGTGTCGTTGAGCGACGTCTTGTGGGAGGACGTTGTCTGACAGCGAACGATTGAGGGAAAACAAAATTTGTGGTTTGCGTGAAATAAAGTTAATCTTGCAGATACTTCAACGAAGGCTGGCGGATTTGGATATTCTACATACTTCGGATCTTTTTGGTTATCCGTACCATAAATATTACATGACTCCATATTGCATCCTTTTTTGAAACAAGAAAACGATTTGTTAACAGATATAAATATACAAATATCATTATTGTATACGGTTGGATTATCTTAACTTCATATGAGCTAGAAAATAATTAACGGGATTAGTACTTATTCCCCCCCCCCTTTTTTTGTAAATAGATTGGACTTAATTTTTTGAAACTAAATTTTAAGTTTCATCTATTAATTAGCGGCAAGGATAACAAACAATTTAAAAACATTTTCAAAAACTTTTCTTAAAGTAAAAATAATTTTGTTTATGCATGACTAAAAAGAAAAGCATGAGGCGCGCTCCCCCATATACAGTCACTTTATAAATTCTTCAATTGTCGCTCCCCATGCTTTTCTTTTTAGTCATGCATAAACAAAATTAGCCCTATTTTTCACTTTTTAGTACGAATTGTTTAAAGAAAGTATGTTTTTAAAAAGTTTGTTTTATATTTTTTTTTCTAGTTATTTCTGTGTTTAGATACTTTTCTCAAGCTGATCTTGTCACCAAAATCCTAAAGTATTCTGCAAACTCACATAACGTTGCGGGTTAGTATTGATTTTAGGATAAAGTAGTTACTACTAAAAATAATGTTCTAAAAATATATGAATATATAGAAATGTTGTTAAAATACCGACTTACGTCGCTGTGCAAAATTTCATCGTTGTATGACGTCGGGAAATGAGTTCAATTCACGTTGCAAGATTTGAGGACACGATGAAGCATTGTGAATTAAAGAAAAGTACGAGTTTTCCAGTTTGTATATTACCCTTAGCATAAGAGGAAATGGATACACTATATACGAGGTCGTAGTTAGGTCCACATACTAGATCCGTGGACTCTAATCTGGACTTGGATCGGATGTATGGATTTGGATATTCGAAACCAGGTGTTGGATCCAAACGTCACAGCACGATAAGTATTCATCCAATTTTACGTAGACGCTGGCTAATACAGCATTATTATTTTAGTTTTTTTTACACAGGTACGCAGTATAAGTTATGAAATAATAAATTGATCCTACATTATAATAAATAACACGAAGAAAATCATGTAGACGAAAACAGTGTTGAGTTTGTGAAAGACACCGAAACATGAATGCGAGAAGGTACAGAATTTATTACAATATAGTTTAGCTTAGTAAAAAAAAAAATCATTCATAGGAACTACGAAAAGATAAAAGAATAAACAAGAGGTTTTATAAGAACATGAAAAAATGATTTGGCAACAGTTAAGTATTTGGACTAGAAAAGACTTGGATATAGCAAGTGAAGCGTCGAACTTGTTTGGAAAGATGCAATATTAATACTGCATGTTCATATAATAGTGGATGAATGAATATCATGTTGTAATTGATAGATAGTTAACATATAAAAAGAAGTAACTGCGAAGAATATGAATTGAAGATAAAATTAAAGACTAAATGAAAGGAGCCTGAGGAAAGTATAACGAACATCGACATTGGAATAAAAAAAAATATAGAATCTGTTATTCACTTAAAGTGAGAGTGAGGATTTAAAGTGTGGAGTAGAAACAAAGATGAGGATGGATAATGGAGAAGGAAGCATTTGCGAAAAAGGACTATCTTTTCTGTGGTTAGGTGAAGAAAAGGTTGATGAGAAATCTATTGAATGTATGTTTGGAAGTTAGATTTATGGAGCGGAAACCAGAACTCGATGGTGTCATGAAAAAAAGATTGGAAATGTCTTGGTGCAAAATTTTACTTGAAGTACTGGAGACGAGGAAGACAGTGGGTGAGGGAATAGCAATACTGTTGAAACTAAAGAACAGGAAACAAAAGTTAGAACACATATGCAGAAATTGTACACGTGAGGCTGCAGGACTGCGATTGCAAATGCTGTTTGAGGAGGAAGACAAAGATCCTCAGTTTTGACAGTATCAAGGAGGAAATGTCGTATACGCTAAGGCAAATAAAACAGCAAGATCTTCGTAAATAGAGAAGACTAAAATTGGTTTTAAATGCCTACCGCCATTTGTAGAGAGAGAGGGGGGGGGGAGGAGAGAGATACAAGTAAGTTATATTTATTGTCATAGATGATGGTTCAAACTTTGGAGCCATTGGTTTCGTCACTTATTTTACTAGGTGAACCCAGTTTCCGTGGTCTAGTGGTTATAGTCAGAAGCTTTGGATTAGTAGTGAAGTATACAGGTTCCGAACCAGTGACATGCTTAGGTCTTAGTTACCAATCCAGCTTATAAATGTAAGTTTGGACAAATATAGAGACATTGATTGACTGTTGCAAACGTACAAGTGCAGGAAAAAAAGTTCTAAAATAACCCAAAACAATGAATATCGGTGTTGGGGTAATCGGCAGAGGCAGTGCTAAATAACTCGCAGAAGGTGATGTATGTAGTCCAGAAATAAACTCAGGCGATGCATGGTTTAAGGATTAGCTGAGGAATTGTGGAAAATCCGAGATAAAAGCAAGTCAAGACAAATTTTCCAAATTTTAAAAGTCGAAAATAGGGATGACTAAATTCGGAATAGTTTTGTTTTATAAGAGGTAAGGTTATTCACTACACCGCCAGATAAGTTTTAGCAGAGAGAGATTCACATCACAGCAAGGAGTTGGAGAACCAACAGCATCTCTCTCAGGGATACTGCGGTTTGCGCCTCATTAAGTTTTCAAGACTAAACCGATGTAAAAGAGTACGGCAGTTTATTCTTGTCATGCTCGAACTCAAGTTGCGCCCTCTGCCTTGTGTTGTCATCAGATCCGTTCTTTTTCTCCTTCATTTTTCTTTAATATATTTTCTCTTTTTTCTTCTCTTCATTTTCTCCTATTTTATTTTGTCATCGTTTTGTGTGTGTGTGGGGATGTTGGACCAGGTCCAGGCACGCGTTCTGTTCAATGTCAGGGGTAGATAATGCAACTGAGGGCGTGAGCCTTTCCTATCTGCATAGAGATAGTTCCTGAAGTATTCTCAAATAGGTAGCTACTGTGTTGCTAATACTCAATCTTCATCGGTGACAGGTGCGGGAACATCAGCCGTTTGTCAGTAACATACATAAACATGTTGCTCGAGTTGTCACAGATAAGTGACTGTAAATAAATGTCAGATAAAGCGACACAAGTTATAGAATAATCTAGTGTTATCTTGCTGAAAATTGAGAAGCATGTGTTCCAAGATATACTCACGAGTATAGCTAGATATAAAGACTTTTTAGTCACAAGTAACCGTTAATTGGTGTCCAAAAGTGAAACCGATGGCACGTTAATTCAATGACTCTTTTGCTCAGCGGCTTTTCAGCTGAAAGTAGTGAACCTCACTACTTGGAACCTTGTGATTTCGAAAATGAACGTAGTTACAAACTTCTTTCTCTCTGGGCCCCTCGTGAAGTGGAACAAATTGCGTGTGAATAGTGTTACAAAGGTCTAAAGCAGAGGTTTCCAACCTTTTTGGCATGGTGCCCTCCTTGGTAAATCCAGAAAAATTTACGCGTGCCCCCTGCCACAATAATTATTGGTAATTCGGAATAACGTAAAGGGTTTCGTACACTATTTTAGTGCGACAGCATTATTATCTATCGAAATAAAAATACTCCATTTGAAAAACGAAAAATTTGAAAGAAACCACCTGTAAATAAATTACTGACGTATATATTCATTTTATCAGGAAAAAAACTCTTCTGGAATCATAGTTCTGTTTTTATTTCACATCACACGACATTCGTTTTGTGATCAGCGGCTTTTTCGAAACAAAATGAGAGCGTAACGAATAACCCGAAAGAAAATTGGTGAAACTATCAAGTATGCACGTTGTGGAAGTCTTAAGACCCGTATTTACGAATGTAGTTTACACAAGTACATTATTTGTATGGAAAAGTTGATATATATACATAAAGGCAACGCCCTAGCCGAGCTGGTCTACCGGTTCCCGTAAGATCACCGAAGTCAAGCAGCTCTGGGTCTGGTCAGTGTTTGGATGGGT
>JAGDQP010051021.1:0-14108 GCA_022664845.1 Lepisma saccharinum | reverse complement strand
AACTGGGTCACTGTTCGTCTCACGTGATCCTCATTTTGCCGTGTTTTCGCGGAAAGGTGGTTTTACAGGCTGCGAATAGTTTGTTGATGCAGGATCTGGTTGAAACGCCGGGTGCCGTGTGTGGGCGCGCGTTATCACCGTAGATCAGCACACCCTTGCGATTAGCGAGAGCAGGACGTTTTCCAACAATGCAGTCCATCGGCGTTCAAGCTGCTGACACTAGACATCTGAATTGATGGTCTAGTTACGTGGCAAGTGCTCAAAATGGGTTATCCCATGCATATCCCACCAAACACTCAACATCACTTTGCAGGGTTGAAAATCCTGTTTTGGCAGAGTCCCTGCGAACTTGTATATATTGAAAGGCGTTTGAGAAATGAACCAGAAAATACAAATATGCTCACTGAGCGACCAAAATAGATATAACCCCTTTTAAAAGTAAATTACGGATTTAACATTTTTATTTTGTATGCTGTTTTGGCAACACTGGTTACTGTTTTCTCTATTGACTTTAGTGTTACGTTGTGTGGGTTTCTTTTTGTTCACCTCATTGTTTCAGAGATATTCAAATTAAAGTTAAATATTTCCTAGTTGCCAATTTTGTGTGGAAATTAAATTGTCGGGGCCCTGAAGTCCACAGCAAGGCAAAGCGAATCGAATGACTATCATTTTCGGTCTCAGTGACGTCGAAATACTTTTAACAGACTAACTTTTGAATTTAAACCTAAATTTAATTTAGAAAAGAAAAAATAAATTAGTTAAAAATGCAATTTGCTATCTATAGCTTAAGTCTGTCACAAGTTGGAAGAACACCGATCCCTCACCGAATATTTTTCTGGAATATGGATTCTAAAGGTAGTAACGTGGGTACCATTTCGGCATTTGCGTGCTGAAAGTGATGGAAACGCTGGAAGGTGAGAATAAATAAATATAGGATGGCAGGCATCAAGACTCGAACGCGTTCGTCTCTGTGCCGTTCCGATTATTATTATTATTATTATTATTATTGCAGGCAAATTACGGACAGCAGATTACAATGTTTATTTTATGCATATAGGCAATGATAGCATTTCGAAAACAGTATTAACTATTATAAGCTATTTGTAGTTCTGTAATGATTCACTGCCTGTGCAGACAGTTCCACGTGTTTAGCTCTAGGCGTTTAGCTACGGTGAAGCGATCGTGAAAATACCTGTGGCATGAGAAAATGGCAGATGCATCAATAGCAGAATGGTTAAGGCGACGAACTTGTTATCACAAGGTTCCAGGTTCAAATCCGGCCACAGACAAATGTGAAAATTTCAATTGTACGAAAGACAAGAGAATAACACAAGTAAAAACAGGATGTAATGGAGATCCTTTATGTCGGAACCTACTGTAAAAATATACGTATTCAGTATATTAAAACAATACATTTCTCTCATTGTTGATGGCACAATCATGGTCATAATAAGAACAAACTAACCTGACTTCAAGCAATCCTGAAGTAGCCTTAATATGACAAGTGAGTGCCTGAATCCCTCTTGAAATGTGATTATCATTCTTGTTCTGTTAAGGTTATTTCAACCTTCATTCTTGTAAACCAAACTCTATGATTTAACCTTGTTTCAACCTTTCTGGCTTCATTTGTTAAGCTTGTATCTAATTGGCACACTTGTCAAAGCAAGCTTAATTCAAATTAGAGTCAGGTCAAAATTACTCTTTCACGAAATTCGCGTATTTCTTCGATATTATATTTGGTTCATGATAAGGTAAGTCGCGGTGGGTCAACAATGACTCATGGTGACTAGTAAATCATGTACGGTTGATTCACGATCGAATGACCCACACGTAAAATGTGATCCATATGACCTACAATGCACTGACCCATCCTTAAAACGTGACCCACAACCCACTTTTATGTCACCTGGTTCACAGATGAAAGTATTGAAGAAGATTTTGACAAAGGCGCAAAGTAAAGAGAAGTCTAACATTGCTTTTAATTTTGTATGGCAGATGCATTCGTTTGGTTTTTTGAGTCGCTCGTATATCTTGTTCAATGTCTGAATAATTTACATTGTGAAAACCCTTGCTTCGGTTGGCCTAAACCAAGGATGCATACATGTGCCAATTCAATTCCTAGTTATGGTATCGGTTCGGTTATTCTTTGCTTATTTACTCTCTAAAGCTGTTTCTCAACCTTTTTCATTCTGCGCCCTTTTACCGTTCGTACTTTCTGCTCGACAACCCCCAAAAGAAATTCTCTTGTTTGTAATAAGTGGAATTGTTTCACATATATAGACTGTTTATTAATTCGTGTAACTGAGAAACAGGCCTGTAAAAACAAAAGTTTTCAAAATATTTTCATGAAAGTTTCTACAGTTGCTTACAAGACCCTGAAGTTTTGACACTGTGAAATAATTTTCCTAAACTAAATTTTAATTCCCATTTTTGATATTCAAACACAAAAGTGAACATCGCTTGCGTGAAAATTAATGATAATTATGAGGATCATTTTCCTTGTCTAATTTTATTAATTAGTACCAAGAAATTAGGTCAGACGCTGATTTTTGTCTATAAAATATTGTAGCATCTCTCGATCTCGATTCTCTTCTTCTTAGTTTGAACCCCCAGAAGGGGGAGGGGGTAAAATTTATTGTTTTGGAAAAGTATTTTCAGCTTCAAAAGTGAGTTTTGTGAGCAATTGTAGAAAATTTCATGGTAATATGTCGAAGGCTTTCGCTTTTACCGGTCTGTTTCTCAATTACATGAAAGAGTATGTATATTAAAAACGTAGTATTTAGGACAAGTATGGGTACCAGACTTGATAAAGTGTATCGCAAAAATTGAATCGGACATTTTTAAATTAGTTAAATCAAAATATTTATTTATTTAGTGGTATTTATTTATTAGAAGTTAGCACGGATACAGCAAGGGCCATTTTACACCCTTCTTGTAACAATGTGATATAACAATAACAACAACAACAACAACTAATAATTATACAGTAGGAACAAGCTCAGGGTTTTTTATTATTATTATTATTATCCCAGATTCTCATAACAATTCTTTAGAAATTTACTTTTAGTGAGACAAAAATCTAATGGCAAATGAAGAGTATTGTAAAGATATGACAATCTGTATATGACAGATCGTTGTATCATGCACAATCTCGGTTTTCAGAGGTAGAAATAATGTTGGGAACGGGCATTTTGTCTGGGTACTCTTAGGTTATAAAGCGGAAGAAGGTCGTTGGTCCTGAGTGGACCCTGCATTATTTTATAAAGAAATTTTAAGTCATTTAGTTTTCTTCGTGTGTCAGTGTTTTTCAAGTCAAGAGAATTCAAAATATCTGCTTTAGATTTATGTTCCAAGTTGGGTATCCTGTGTTGCACAATACGAATAAAGAAATGTTGTACTTTGTACAATTTAGATAAGTTAGTTTCACAAGCCATAGACATCTGAAAGCACTGGTAGCCACTTGGATGTGCTACCAGGAAAGACGACACGTTGTTCAATGCCAGGAAAACATGATGTAAGAAGCTGAAGGAGGGGTCCGTATAAATTAAATCTGGATTGAGCATGTGTATAAGAAGTTTGTGATTGACAGTTGCAAATGCTTTGGAGAAATCTAGATATATTACGTCAAGTTCTTGTCTATTTGCTAGGGCATTTGTGGCTTGAAATGGTAGGACAGCTGAGCTGGTTTCCCAGGAGACATTCGGTACGAAAACATTGGGAGGGTATGTTTTTGAATTCTGCCTGTGCTGATTTTTTTTAAAAAATTAAACCGAGGAGAGAAAGAAGGGAAATGGGTCTATATGAATTAACACATGACTTGTCACATTATTTGTAAATCGAAGTAATGTTTGCTTGTTTCCAGGCGATCTGGAAATAGCCATCCAAAAGCACATATTGAAAAGAGTGGTGAGAGGTGCAGATAATGGTTGGGCTAGTTTAATCAGAAATATGGAATTTATTTTGTCAGGTCCAGAGGCCCTGGAGGTTTTAGAGAGGTTAAAAGGCGATACACTTCCGTAGAAGTTGTGTTTATCTCTGCTAGGCAATGAGGAATTTTAGACTCTACATCGGGGGAAAAAATAGAGGATTTGAACAAGCAATAAAATTGTCATAGAAACAATCATTAAATAAATCAACGCTGTCATTGAATGAAGCAGTACGTTCATTGTATGAAACTAGAGATGGCAAACCTGAGTTGTGTTGCCTGCAGTTTATAAGAGACCAGAAACGTTTAGGATTGGTTATAGCTTGTGATGAAACTGATTCAATATAATTATCATAATCTCTACAGAGGAGAGCTTTACATAATTTGCGTTTTTGAATGAAAACATTATGAGTTTGTCTATTGGGATATTGTTTCCAGAGCGACCATGCACGCTGCTTGAGGGCAAGCTTTGTTTCCTGACTGTACCACATCGGAAACTTACTGGGTTTTGCTTTCATTACTGGAAGATAGTCATCCAGTAAAGACATCCATGGCATCCTCCACGTGTCCTGCTTTCAAAATTTCCCACGGTATTGTGTTTATTGTAGTTGTCACTAGGTAAAAGAGTTCGTTTTGTTCTACAGGGGCAAAGTTCGTTGAATAGAAGAGCGCCAGCGGCGCGGATGAGGAAACTGGAGTTCAATGTCTAACGACAGGTGATCTGGTGTGTTAAAATATTTCTGCCTGGAGTGACCTTCACTTTTTCGAGGGTAGAAAGAACTAAATCTAGAACAGAATTACCTCTAGTTGGGAACATGTTATGTTGGAATAAACCGATAGCTTCAATGAAAGGTTCGAAGGAGTATCTGTCGGGCGGATCAGTACAAATACCACTGGAGTTTGAATCCCAGCTGATGTGTACGTTAAAGTCTCCAATGGTGCATATATCACGTTCTTTGATTACAGCCAGGACAGAATCGAATAAATTATCTAAAGAGTTTATATTTTTGCTGGGGATTCTGTAGTAAGAGCCGATTAATAATTTTGAATGTTCTCCTTGTATCTCTATACATAATAGTTCACATTTTCTTTCTAAATTATAGATCCTGACAGAAGGCCAACGATTGTGGACTAGTAACATGACACCCCCTACCCTAGAGCCACGGTCCTACCTGTAAACCTGGTAGTTATAAGCATAATCTCCCTGTTGGAAAAATATGCTCAGATTTCGCGCTAACCTAGTAAGCTTGTTCAATCTTTCGTAACATTTTACTTCTTTTTGTCCGTTTATGTTTTGTGTAATATTTGCTTTTCATTTGAAAACATGACAGTTTGCTGGAAAAGTTTGGTAATAAATAAACTATTAATATTATCGAAAAACTATTAAACAAATTATATTATCTTTAGTAATTATGAAAACAAGTAAAATAAAATACCTTAATTGAAATGTATTGGTTTTAGTCTACAAAATTCTAGTTCAATTTATATTTTCAACTCCTCTCGCGACCCCCTTGGAGATAACCTACGATCCCCTTAGGGTCGCGACCACCACGTTGAGAAACCCTGTGTTATAGTATTAAAACAATCTTAATTGTTCGTAATCGAAAATAGATGGGAAAATACATTGAATTAAATGTAAGAAATTTAATGATTCGTTGGCCTTTCCCCCACCACAATTTCTTATTTTGTGTTATTTAGTAACTGATAATTAGCTAGATTAATGATAGCAAGCTTGGGGTAAGTTCGATAAACAGGACAACGTCATGTGTTTTCTTTGAAAGAACACTCTATTGCCATCTAGCGAGGAACGAAAGAACTCGAGCAGTTGCGAAATGCTACCATCAGGAGTTCGGCTGATATTTGCAGTACAATAAAAACCACGAAATCCTTAAAATCATACGACATAAGAAGATGATTTGAAAGGAAATAAAAAGTAGGTTTGACATGTAAGACATAATAATTAGATAATTAAAAGACAGAGAACTATAGATAAATAATAAATAGACATAATAACGTTTATAGTTGTTTATTTATAGATTAGATGATTGCCTATTTCACGCCTAATAATATTTGTTTTTCTAATATTCGAACCCCTAGTATACGTAGCGGACTTCAGAAAGCAAACTGAGGTTTTCCAGGGTTTGTCAGTTTCACAGTAGTACCTTCGAGCGCTACATCCTTTCTTTTAAAAAAAGCTCTGAATAATACGATACATGAATGGTGGTATGGAATTTATAAAATAACAACTTTTGAGCTTCACGGTAATGGCCCAGGCATGTAGCAATGGTATACACTCGTCAAAGGCAAGGCCTTTCTCTAGGTATCATCTTGACATTCATCTTATGAGACTGCTGAAAGCATTTGAAAACCTCAGTCAGGATGGCAAACAACAGGACTCAGACGTGAGTGTCTTCTCAGTCCCTATTTGAAATCATCTTCTGTAACCACTACATCACAAAAATTGGATAATAGGACTAATTTTGATAAATAATAATACTCTTAAAAGCAAACAAAATAATTATTTATCCCTGCAGTAAAGCCTATCAATCATTCAGAAGCTTTTTCTAAATCGTTAACTCTAGAAACTCAAAATGAACGGTGGAAAGACACCGCCTGGGTAGCAAATAACATTCCATGCTAGTCTGTGAAACCGTAGTCTAACTCCGAAACAAATGAACGTACACTCAAATTTAGAAAATGGCCCATTGATAGTTTTCAGAACCGACCATTTAATTTGATGTCTTATTTATTATCCATTTCAATCCAATCTTCTACCATCGTAACATTTACCTCGCGTGTATACACACCTAAAAACATGTTCGTTTAAATTTATTAACATGATATCAGTGGTAAAATAGTGAGGTTGCATCCGAATTCCATCTGTTGGGAAAACTTACCCATATAACCTGATAACTGATTGGTGCAGAAGGTAGCCTATGATAGTAATGGTGGGGAATCTCAAGGTTTAAACTTTTCAGATAACAGATTGACTAGCTTCAAAAAATTTATAGAATTTTTTCTTTATAATCGAAGAGTGGCATGAGGAATGTGTCTCGGAGATAAGACTTATCACAATTAACAAATCCTATAAAAAGCAGTAATGTTAATTTATTGGAATATTATGTGTAATTTGTTTCTCCTCGAAAAAAGAATAATCGGCGATAGGTAACTTACATTCTCTTTTTTTCTACACAAAAACAGACATAATCGAGTCAAACTTTTGATTTTGTACTTAAAACTTTCAATTTTGATATTGAAGTCCAGTGTACATTCAGATTAGTAGAGCAAGATCGATGAAAATATTTAAAAAAAACAACAGAAAATTGCACAATTTTGCAACACTGAGTTGATACACGTAGCAACATACGTTTATTTGAAATTTGTATCGAATATAATGGCAATATTTCCATACTGTGCAAATTGCTGAACATACGGTGCCCATCTATCGACATTTTCTATGAATCTAAGTACGTTGATGACTATAAATTTAATACAAATATGATATATATAAAAAAACATACATTAAAAATGTTAATTCCAGTGACATGACGTGAAATGAAAGAAAACACACCAGAAAACAGTAAAACACATTACAAAAACATCCAAAAAAACATTTAAAATTTCATGACTGACAAAACTATTAGACAACAAGGATAAAGAAAGAAGTAAACGAAACAATGTAGTAACACAGAAAACCGTACATAGGGAAATGTCCTCCATTCTTTCTTCCTGAATTTGAGAAACTTTCTCGCCTCGCCGGTAGAGATCTCTGAGATCAATCGCTTATACTCTTAGAAATCATAATTCTATGATTCGTTCAGCATTTTCTTTTTGTTAGCTGAAATCATAAGCTAAACTTTATCTGGATGCTAAAGAAAATAAAACATTGATGTCAGAGACATCTAGCTATGAAATAAGAGACTTCTTCGAAGGCAGAAAGAAATGCATACATATTTACAAGTGCAGTTCTCTGTATGGTTTTCTCTTATAGTAGTAAGTACTTATTTTCGTTTCTTTTTTTAGAAGCTCGTATGCTCTCTGAAACATAACGCTTGTGGGTACAGTGTGCTGGCTAACAATTCAAGGAATTCTGGGAATTGTATATTTTCTAGGAATACAATGTCAAAAGGTATATTGAAATTGAGAACGGGACACAGGAGGCTTCAATTACAATTCAAGGTTAAAAGAATTAAATAAAGAACTAAAAAGGAAGAAATAAAAAAAAAATGACAACACAGAAACCAAATAAACAAACTGGTATTTACAACGCAGATGTTGAAGATAAATAAAGTTTCTACAAAAGAGTCATTTAACAAAATCATTGCAATTAAAAACAGAAAATGTTGTTTATGGAAATTTTTATTTAGTGTAATTATTTTCTTTATGTTTAAAGGGAATATATTTTGTTGAATTTAACTGCTTTTCTGAGGAAGAGTTTTGATGTTTTAAAACTAATGAATTAAAGTTTTTACATACATACAATTAAGTTGTAAATTATATTTATATTTATTTGTATAGAGAATCAATGTCGATTTATATTCACGTCTTAAAATAGAGGATCAAATATTGTTTTGTAATATCTAAATAAGAAACTGTGTTTAAAACGATAAATTTACAGAAAATATTACAATAATTTTATATTTATTTAAAGTAATCATTTGGCCTATATTTATAAAATGTGTATTATATAAAGGGAAGAGAAAGCATTAATGTACTTAGACAATATTTATCGCTTAATTAGACGGGTGAATTGTAACTCTAGTGAATGTTATGTTTCGAGGTGCGTTATTCTTATCTTCAAAGTCAATATTAAGACACAAGTCAATTGGTCAGTAGTAGTAAATATCACCTGAGAGCTAGAAGTGCGTATGTCACAAATCCTTGTCTGTGAGAGAAAAAAAAACACTTCCTTTCATATAGAAACTAAAGGACAGCTACATAATAGAACTTACTTACATTTTTACCATATTTACAACAAGACTTGAGCAATGAATATGCAGTTTGTCCTTGAAATAATGGTGTAATCTTGAGATGATTATTCACATCAGAACAAAAACAAAGTTCATTTGAAGAAGCTAATCTATTAATTTTGGAGCTAGAGGCGCTCAAACTTACGGCGGCATCGTTACAAATGACGTCATATCTCGACAAGTAATGGTGTAAACTATTTCGGCTTTGCAAATCACACTCGAAATCTATTTAAATTATGTTTCTGATTGGCGAATACAGCTTAGAGAGATTTCTATGCTTTCTCTATTAAACTTACTTGAAGATAATTTTTAGTATATGAATTTAGGACCTTCACCTTGTAAATATATTTAACTTTCTTGTTGGCTGTGTACTACGTATTAAGAATAAACACACGTTCTGTTTCCTGAAACAATTCTTCTTTGCTTGAGCTCCGCATCTTGCAGAAACATCTTATGACGTCTCAAATTTCTCCACAATTTCTGTTTCTGTTAAAATTATGACGTTGAAAACCTTTCAGATTTGTATTACTATTACCTAATTCTTGAGACTGGTTTGAATATAGGATTGATATTAGAGCAATATGTAGGCCTACTAGTACTTTTATTTTTCTCATATTTGAGATGTGAGACTTTGAATTTGTATGTTCACAAGAATTTCCACAATTAAAAGAAGTATAATTTTACAAAAGGATAGAATTAACGTCTTAATTGAGAAACTAAATACATAATCCGTCAAATGAAAAAGTGATACATCTGCTATCTACCGGCTACTGATGCAGATAGACTTGTAACATTTTGTCAAAGAACGGTTCGATAAAGTTTTTGGTCCAACAATACGAAAAATGTTTCGCATCAATCTATGAATTTTGCTTGTTTGGATTTTTGATTGCAGATTTTACTATCCCCTTCATACCCCAATACTAGTGTCTGCAAAGAGTCCAAGTTCATTTGCAGGGAGTGAGGTGCCTAAGTATTTTTAATACAGTCCTGGAGTTAGCTCAGCTTCTTGACTCACTCCTTGTTTATTTCAATGTTCCCAGAAAGACTTCTCTAGTTTGTATCTTTGTACGTCTTCTGTTTAGAAAATTTTATAAACCCAACAACATATGATTACAGTGTTAGACAACCATGGATACAATATTATATAGTTAGACCTAAATTTTGGAAGAAGCTTCTCGTATACAGGGTGTTCAAAACTTTTGATCATAAATTCAAGTGTAAATTGGAACATCGAAAAATTCTTAACTTTGAAAGGGTTTCCAAACGTTCGTAGTTTGAAAGCTATAGGCACACCCAAACGGAGTGATACCGTCACAATTGACGTCATATATCGACAAATAATGACGCAAGACTTGTCGAGTTAGCAAATCATAATAAAAATTGTGACCAATAAACCCATTTGAACAAATTTTGTTGTTAAAAAATGTAGTTTTGAGAGGGGGGAATTCTCTGGTTATTCCACAATATTAATTCCTTGACAATTAAATTCTTTCAATTGAAAATCTGTCTATGTGATACTCTCTCAATCATAACTTTACTCAAATAGATGTATCGGGTGCATCTTTCCTAAGTCGACAGTTATTGGGTCATTACTAGTTGAGTTTTGATGTTATTTGTGACGTTTCAGCTCATTCTGTTTAGTGTTAACACCTCCAAAACTATGGATGTTTTGAAATTTCACAAAGGAACTTTTTTTTCTAGTTTCGATGTGAGGAATATAGTCATCAAATTTATGATGAATGTTTTTAAACCATCCTGACTTCTCTGATCGTTAATAAATAGTATGTAGAAATTGTAGTACTAGTAGGCTTTTGCGTCTACTAGTACTATGGTTACACAGAAGTGCCATTTTATATCTCACATACGCCAAGGAATAGAGGTTTTGGTGCATTCGTAAAGAGCATTGTTGTATCCCTGTCGAATGGGATTATATTATTATAATTTTCTATTGTTACTGTTTATTCATACAATATCTAATATTAAGATTTAGATTTTTAACTTTGAGGTAAGTGTATATCGGATGGAATAGTAGAATTTACGTAGTATTTGGACTTACATTAAAACATCTCGGCTTGCCTTTACTACTCACTCTAAAATGACGTCTGTTGAATGGTATTTGTAAAGAAAGGGTTTGCATATCGAACGGGTAAAGCGATATTCGTCTAAACATGAGATATGCCACGGATATTCCTATCATGATATGCTATTTAATGAATTTAAGGTTTAGTTCCGTCAAAGGTCTAAACACTATGTGTAGTGAATGATTTTAGCGGCAGTAACTAAAACAATATGTTTCTAATTTTTATTGTTGTTCCATTCAATGAACATTTCACCGCGCTGTATTTCTGAACATATTGCATTCAGATATTTCATTTCTAGGCCACGTTGGCAACATTTTGAGTTTCTTGTTATGTCTCGGAGATGTCTCTTCTGCTCCAAATAATGTATGTGTTACATAATTGAATTTGTGAGATTAAGAAGCATAATATTCCACCTGACGTTAATTTTGGAATACTAAAATAAATTGTTTTACGGTTAAACTAATAGTCGAAACCAAAGCTTATAATTGCGTGTTCTTTTGTCTTTTAACTTAACTTTGCAATTATACGTGATTGATTTTGACCATTAGTTTAACCACAAAACAATTTTAATTTTAGTTTAACGAAACTAACGTCAGATGGAATATTATCATTCATAATCTTACCTTATAATTACTTTATGTCACTTAATTATCTATCTTTGATTTAACTTCAATGTCATTTTTCACTTCGTTTGATTTTCAATATTGAATATTCTCAAAACGTAAAGTGTAAAGTCTATAACAAAGCAAGAAAATCTAAAAGCCAGATGCTTACTATAGGATTCAGGGGCATTAAGCTGTGTCCATGACTATACTATTCTTTGTGATGTTACGTGACAATACAATATGATATAAAGGAATTTGGTGTTATTTAATAAAGGTTAGGGTTTATGATTATTAATATTCCTTATTTTACCAAAACAACATTAGTTCAAGTTGAAATTCTTTCAATATTAAAAGAATACTTAAATGCATATTTACGTTACTATATTATTATTATGATTAACTTTAAAACATGAAGTATTCATTATATTTAAATTATTCATTATAGAAACTACACTTCTTAAAAGTTGCTATTTCAAGCCGAACCGTTTAATTTAGCTGTTTTAAATTTATCTAGGGGAAATAGTAATAAAGACACACATCAAAGTAACAAACGTTTGATTATTGTTAATATTGGTCCCCTACAGATGTCACTTAAATATAATTAATTGACTGTTTACACACCACTGAAAAGTAAATTCCACAGTTAACCATAAGGTCAAAAATTAAATACATTAATAGTGAGAGAGAAAGTTGTTGTTTATCTTTTAACCTGAAAGAAGAAATGTTTAATTAAAATTTAGTAACTTAAATCTTTCACAAAAAGTAAAGCTGTTTAAATTTACAAAAAGTGTCATTAGTTGCAAAATTATTAATATCCCAACTTAACTGTTAATTAAGTTTGTTAATCATATTTGTTAATTAAAAAAATATATTTTAGGAGACGATAGTTGTTACTTTACTCAATGGACGTGTACTAAGGATTCCTACAAGCCTCGTGAACAAAAGTGGAAATTTATGTAGGATTGGAGGTTCAACAAGGGGATTATTTACATAACTCTTGTTACTTAAGGAGCGGGAGGGGGGGAATTCGAGGGTAAAATTATCATTGATAAATTACATTCCGCGCTATAAGTATCGAAATTGTAAATATATGAAACTTGATAAAGAACCAAGAAAAATTATTACGTCACCATGTAATAAAATTATATTTTAATATTTTATCAAAAGACATGCGTCATGCTAATACGTGCATTTTCCACAAATCATTTTCACTGGTTAAAAATAAGAATTTCAAAATTAGATATAACGTTTAAAATTGTTTAAGAAACAAAATTAAATCGGGATGCATAAATAACTTTAATGATAAAACCACATTATTGTACGTAGTGCGCTCGGGGGAGAAATAAACCCAATAGTCTTTTATATCACAACTAGCAGGAAATTCACGGTTATCTATAGTATAATATGTACTTTATGTTGTTTTTTTTCAAATCTGTATTTTTATTTGAATATTATGAAAGTTACTATTGAGGCTTTCAAAACAAACTCAGAAATATAAACTTTTAAGATATCAACTTGAGTTTTTCCAGTCAGGATCTATCATTCGAATGTCAAATTCCACTGAAAGAGCATAACCAATCAGTTTGATGTTTAGCCTTTATGCTAATTATGTAAAAACTTGATGTAGTGTTAGTTGAAAAAAAATATGTTGAGCTGGCAACACTGCACGCAAACAAATATTTGACACTAATTAAGCAAATAATGTAATTGCGCCGTATTTCTACAGTGTTCCTATTCCGACACCCCATTTGCTAGCTGTTAATTTTTATTGTGGTCGGCAGATGGTACCACACGTCAATGAAATAATAGGAAAGAATTATATGAAAGGAATATTGACAAGGTATCGGCGTGCTTCTGCTACTACGAAGGAAAATATGTTTTTTATTAATTGAAATTCTAATTTTGACAGGGACCTAGGTTCTAGACGATGGAAATCAGTACATGCTATGCGCCACTACGTGAGTGATGCTACAATGCAAGAGGTCAGTTGTGTCGCTGGTTAATGAATCCATAAGTGTAAGAAAGCGTAGAGTTCCCATTAGTACAGTTGTACTAATTCCAACAGTCTTGAGAGTGGAATTTTTAAGCTTGTTAATTGTAGTGTGACGCTCTATAAATGTCCTTGAGTGCGGTTATCATAATTAGATAAGTTGAAATAGAATTTAGCTCTTTGCTGGTTTCCATGACGAAATTCAAATTTAAACATGCTTATAGTGACATCTACTTGTATGAGAAGTAGATAAATTACATTTCCACATACTGTCAACGTAATTTACTTTAAATGGTTTTTAATATTATTAGTACATTTGTGAACATCGGATCACTGACTCTAACTTCTTTAATATCGTAATTAAGATTCTCGTATGTCATAATATGACCACAGGTTCCAAACTCCGACACTTTGTTCACATTTTATTCTCGACTTAGTAGCTATAAAACTGTTGCAGTTATTTGCATAAGGTTTTTTCTGTGAACTAGGAAAGGTTTGAACTTACTCTGAGTAAACATGTGATATTCTTCCTCCTAG
>JAGDQP010051020.1:448-14108 GCA_022664845.1 Lepisma saccharinum | reverse complement strand
TACAAGTACTTCAGGTGTAATCGTACCAAAAAAAAAAAAAAATGTTTTACTCGGCAAGCAGGACCTTTAGTTACTTCAAATCGTCATTAATCAGGCTGGATGTTTCTATACATTTGGAATCGAATTGAAAATTATTATTCCGACAAGCGGAATATCTTTATTTTTTTTTCTAGAAAAATAGCGGATGGAGTTTTGATACTCTTCCGCGGATGCAGTAAATGGCCTGACCTAATGTGACCTAACTACATATAGGCAAAAATAACTGAAAGTCTGCTGTTACTTAATCTCACGTCACGTGATTCAAATAATCCAGGGAAGTATCTAAAGTTTGAAAATGTTTTCTTAAAAATATATCACAAGTAGTCTTAGTTTTGGGGAAGTACAGTAGCAATATAATTAAATTTAGTAAACAATATGTTCAATAGAGGAGTCTAAATAATTGAGTTTTAAATGCAACCTACAGTTAAATTAAATATAAAAAACAATGCAAAGTTTATTAGCAATGAACTTATATTTAATTACAGAATTGGATAATTGTAGATGACACATGATTTCTTGTTGTATACTAGTGGATATTCAAATGGTTGTTTATAAGCTCGGTGTCTCTTTCTTTCAACATCTATAGGTTAATCGAGCTGATACCTAATAGCTCCAATTAAATTTGGTGTTATGATATACGTATATTTAGAAGACTGCAGCTTCTATTTGAAAAAAAAAAAATAGAATTGATCTTGTACGTTAGGCAAGCGTAGTCACCGTTACGTTTTATCAATTACAAACATATATTTTATTATTACACCAAAGTTAAATAAGGCTGTTGATTATCACATGAACAAGAGTTATTTCAGTAGTTTCCTGTACGGACTGCTGCAGGCAGAATATAGAAATGGGAAAAATTGTTTATAGTTATTACATGCACAGAAAAGTTACCTTTAAAAATCATTGGTACTTGGCTAAGTCGGCCTCCAAAACAAGTGTTCAATTTCACGTAGATTTTTACCACATTTCTATAAATATATAATTTTTTATCCTGCTCTTTTTGACATAAATGACGCAATAGACTCTTTGATATTTATATATATTATTGGGTGATATTATGATGCTGCATAAATCAAAACTTCGCGAAGTACACTCAAAAAAATTATTGGTGTTTATTGCCACCCCAAATGGTGTAATAGAACACCTCTACCTCTACACCAATTCGAGTGCTGAATAGCACCAATTCTAGTGTTGGTTAACACCATTTCTAGTATTGACAAGCACCTCTACCAGTATTCAGAAATACCGTTAGGAGTATTAAAGTGCAACGCTAGAAGTGTTAGGGAATACCTTCAATGGTGTTTATTAACACTCCTAACGGTGTTTCTGAATACCGGTAGAGGTGTTTGTCAACACTAGAAACGGTGTTGGACACCGTGGATGGTGTTAACCAACACTAGAATTGGTGTTACCCAGCACTGGAATTGGTGTAGAGGTAGAGGTGTTCTATTACACCATTTGGGGTGGCAATAAACACCAATAATTTTTTTGAGTGTATTTACTTCATCCGAAATATATTATAACTCCCATACACTGTTAAAAATGTTCGTCCAGTTCCCTGGAGAAAGTCAGGATACTGGATTTAATTGAACGTGACTCACATAAGTTTTCTTTGCTTGAACATTTTTGAAAACTAAAGGGTTTCTGATTTTTGTAAGTTACCGTATGTTCCATTCAACCAAGTTCTCTAACTTTTTTTCTAGGCAATTGGACGAATATTTTTAACAGTGTAATACTTTTAACACCTTCTGTGGAATTTTCGATTTCATTTCTAAGAAGAAAATACGTCCTAAAGAATTCACTTATTTGGCTTCCCAATATTTGACGGGGCTATTGTGAGTCAGTTCTAATTTTAACGAATGGGACGTAACGTTGGTATTCCTAGAAATGTGTGAAAATCGATGTTAAATTCAACAGTTATTTTGCCGGTCACCATAGTTAGGAACATCTGTTGCCTCTTAAACTTACAATACAATTCGTTCTTAGATAAATGATTCAGGGATTAGTCAAGCTTTTCGACCTCAACTGTACATTAATTCAACATGTTGACTAGCGTAGTGCTATTTACATAGTTAATTCCTTTGTTAGTGTGAGATAAATTTCTAATGTGACTATAAACCACATCACCATACGTATGGATTAATATCTACTCATTTTCACTGTTTGAAAATAAAGTAATTGATTCTTTTTTCCTTTGATTGAAATACCAGGAACTGGGCATATAAAGTACATTCGGTTCACTTTAACATTATGGACATTCTTTGTGTTATTATCATTATTTTAACACTAGAGTTGTGTAAATTGTGAGACTATATTTAAGTACAATTCATCATTAACTCAGGTGTTAAAGAACAAACTGGTTCCTTCCTGTCTGTTACAAGCTCGTCATTATGGTTAGATTGGGTTAGTTTATACAAGCTGCCACTAAATAAATCATTTTACCTAACCTAACATTATGGATTACAATAATGATGGTCATGTAACAGGAAATATCCAATAAATTAAAAGTAAAAGTGGTACTTTGATAATGTTGCAATTTATGGATGTTTCTGTAATAACTAAAGTGTAAAGCGCTACATTAAGTGAAAAAGATCTAGGAAAGAGGTTTTTACATGTAAATAAAACAAAATATTTTTTATGAATTGATTTCTTATTTTGTCAAACCTTCCGTTTTTTTACATTATCACACATACCGTTTACAAAGAAAGTTATTCTATTTAAGCAAGATTCGTAAAGCAGAATAATTTCTTTGCCTCAAACAAATTACATTAGGGGCTCTTCAAGTGCAGTATATGAAACTCCATCTCACCTGTTTTCCACCCGAAGCACCATTTCACATGTTCTTCACCCGAAGCACCATTTCACCTATTCTTCGCCTGAAGTACAATTTCACCTGTTCTTCACCCGAAGCACCATTTCACCTGTTTTTCACCCGAAGCACCATCTCATCTGTTCTTCACCCGAAGCACCATCTCATCTGTTCTTCACCCGAAGCACTATTTCACCTGTTGTTCTGCATTCTCTGAATAAAAAATATACAGAAATATTTAAATAATGAAAACTGTATGAATGTGATTAATTGAAGCCAAGGAAATTCTAGCGTGACACAGTTAACCAAGACACAATATTTGGAGCTAATATAAGAAGATGCTCAGTACTATGGTATTATGGGTAATGGAGCTAAGCCTGAGAATGCAGAATAAATTAATAAAGAGTATGTTTACATATGAATTGCTCTAGGAGCACTTCCCCTGCTCTTCATGTCCCGAGCTGCTACTGGCATATGAATGGACAAGAAAAAAATATGATTTTTATTCATATATTTTTATAGCATCATTGTTGTGTCAAGGGCGTGACTCGTAAGTCGCCAAATAAACAAAACAAAAGTTTTAGAAATACATTTATTTAAAAAATTGCAATAAACTAATGTCTACTTAGACTACAATGTACAACATAAATTGCAGTTAATTCAATACAATCATTGACATCATCATAATGCTGTTTCAGGGTGTACGGGAAGAAAACTTGCATTAGTCGGAAATTCCGGCATGGCCGATACTTCCCAATGTCTCAGGAATTCCGAATTCTTGAGATTTCCCGACTTTTCCGGAATTCACGAATATCGGTACTGAATTTCTTGAAAGTCGAAACCAGGACGAGAATTTTATTTGCTGGTTCTTTTCCGGAAATGTTATGTTATCCGCACAGCCCTAACGTTCTTAAATGCCCTTCTTGAAATGTATTTCTGGAATACTGCTCAATTCAGCCTCTACTAGTTTTAGAGGTTGATAAGTTAACCATTGAGCGGTTCCAACCTTATCGCTAGTGCGCGCGGCAACAGAATTTACCCAATGAGGACAGCCGTACCATCAGTAAGTTGATAGTACCACTGTTGCTACTGGGTAATTTCTATTGTGGTTCGCACTAGCGACTACTAAACTAATCCCGTGGGAACATCGCTTTAGAGCACATGCTATTTCCTGCTACAAATATCATAGTCAATTTTGAAACCGGGATTGTTGGTCACGGCAGGGCAAAATTATAAGAACACCCCAATTTTTTCTGACCGCTTTCAGTTTAGACCATACACTTTTCTTTTATACAATTATCCATTTTCATAGCAACTTCTTAGAAATCGTCTCACTTTATGCTTCCTAATTCTCATTTTAGGAGCTGAGTATTCACCTATTACCTCAGTCTTTCACATACCTAAGGAATGAAGTCGGCCGGTGATCACTATTTCTGGAAATAAATGGGCAAGGTAGTGACATGACCTTTGTTGAATTACTATCCCAGCATTCACCAGGTCGAACCAACGTGTCTTCCAATTCGGATGCTTTATCATATTTCCGACAAATCCACAAAAGCTCAGAGCATAAACAAGTAGTGGGGGCTTCGTGATAGAGCGCTTATACCTCTGGTGTTTGGGGTCTTCGGTTCGATCCCAGTTTATGTTATGTGGAGTTTATGATGGACAAACATAGTGTGCGTGAGATTTCTCTCGGGATTCTCCCGCTTAACCTCACTTTTTTCATTCCACCAGTTCTCCAATCATCCATCCGCTCTGAGCCAAAGATACCTAAAGACCTTTAAAAAATTTCAAATTCAAACAGAGCATAAATTCCCGTATTTTTTATTATTATTTTCTTACTATACGACAGTTGGTCAAGGAAACAAAAAGATGAGATTATGGTTCAATTAATTTTAACTAATTCAAAACATTAATATCCAAAAAGAAGTGTCAGTAAACTTAAAAAGTCGCTTATCAAGCTTAAAAGAGAATGAGATACCTTTCTCTCATTCGTTAAAATCACTTTTCAAGAGGAAAATATTAATAAATGGTATAAAATAAATGAGTCCTGTGGCCTCCACGTTATGTTTTTCTGGGCGAGTTCACAGAGCAGGATTAATGCGTGCTGATAAATTATGAGTTATTAAACAATGTTGCTTCTTTAAATATATATATTAATACTCAAAAAGTGAAGATCAAATAACAAATTACTAACTCAGATTTCCTTCTTGTCCAGACACTTCCCCGACGGTTATACGACACAAGATCGAATATAAAAAGAGCGAACGACAAAAAAGCGACTCCAAAAAAGCGGCTTCAAATAGGGCAAATGACAGAAAGAGCGAATGACAAAAAGGGCAAATGACAAAAGAGCTAATGACAAAATAGGGGGAATGACCAAAAGGGCGAATGACAAGAAGGTCGAATGATGAAAAGGGGGAATGACAAAATAGGGGGAATGACAAAAAGGTCGAATGATAAAAAGAGTGAATGATGAAAAGGGCGAATGAGGAAAAGAGCGAATGACAAACAGAGCGAATAACACAAAGGGCGAATGACAAAAAGAGCGATTATCAAAAGGGCGAATACCAAAAAGCGAATGACAAAAAAGAGCGACTGCCGAAAGGACGAATGCAAAAAAAACAACATTTTTTTCCATATTGTGAGTTGTTCAATTCAGTATCAAATCAAAAACTGTAATTTTGTTTTGTTTTACACTTTTATTAGATTCTATTGGTTAAATGCGTTCTCACATGCGAGTGATTTGATTTGATTTTAAATGCGTTGCTACTTACCTGTAGAAAAATGCTTTATTTCTCAAGAGTTGGTTTCATCAGCTGTTGACATCAGCTGGCAGGTATCTTAATAGATAGAGTCCTGGGTTGGTATAGGATAAGTTATAACTACTACAATATTTGTGTTTTTTTTCTAACATGACATGATAAAGCCACCCATTTCTAATATTGAGACATTCGGTTGTGTTTTGTGTTGTAATTAATTACGGTGAGTATTTTTCACTTTATCAGAGTATGCTCGGTAACGAGTACAAGGGTTAGTTATCACGAATGAATATACTTGAAAAACCAATAAAATGTAAGGAAACTTCCAATAATACTAAAACCTAAATGAAGTTTAATTCAACGCCGGCCAATAATCAATAATGTTAGAATATTTTTATTGTTTATTTTCCATTTCAGCTCGAATAATAACCATAGTTTCGTAATTTAGATATTTTGCTTACATAATTGGAAAGCGTTATGCATCACTAGACCAAACGCCAAAAAATCGTTTTGAGATAATTCAGTTTACAGTTCATGAGCACTTACTTAACCTATAGCAATATTTCTTGTCAACCGTTGACAATACCTTTTGTCGTTCACCCTTTTTGATAATGATAGTGATTTTTTTAAATAGTTCATATTATTTCCCAACATAATACGTCATATAGAAAAAATTTAAGAAATGGCGCTTGGTTTAGTAATGCATTACGCTGTCCAATTATTTAATCATACTTCATTTTATTGAAATCTTAAACAATGGAGAATTTAGTAGCTTTCTGACGTCCCTAACGTCTGTATTTTAGGCAATAGGCATATTTAATGAATACGAAGTTACCTGTATTAGAGTTGCACTACATCGAAATAGCAACTAAGTCAACATAAAAGTATGTTTACATTACGTAACAGTGCATAGCCAATTTAATTCTTTATTAAATACTGTATTTCTTACTTAATAACTCATATTTCCGTGTTTGTTGCTAGTTTAACAGTAAGTATTACATTTACGATGCTAATTACGAGAGGGTAGTCATTAATTGAGGAAGAGTTGTTGTAAGAATTCAGTAATTTTTTTCTGGATTTCTTACTAAGTCTTGCAGCGTACGGAAAATTATGCATATCTTCCATTGTTTCATCCGATGGAAGGCAGTGGCAGTTTCAGCTGTCAGGGATCATGAATTATCATGACATAACGTGAAGAGCCACTTACTATTTAAATACCATATTTTAAATTACTACTTGTAATGTGGAGACAATGTTTCCATAATCACCATAATATTGGGTGATTCCTAAGTACTCGGCAATCAAGTCCATTGAAACACAAAACATTTCATTTCTAGAACTGACGACCTGCTCGAGGCAGATTTATAGCTCCAGGGCCCCTGTCCAAAGTGAAACGTTGCTGGTTTCCCAATAAACTTAGTCATATGGAGCTATCGTTCGAAAGGCAGGACGTGCTGTTTTAGAATTTATTTATATAACCTCTGCGTCTATTTTGGAGGTTAATGTAGAGATTAGGTATTTTTCGGGCAATTAGGAAAAAAAAAGATTATTTCTTAATTCCTCACTCAATCGCTGCTTGACCCAGTAAATACAATCCACGACTTGATGCTATTTCATATCACAGATTTCTATGTATGAATATGAGGGTAGTGTTAAAAGTATTATTTTTTAAAACAAGAGGACAACTTGGGACTCTCTCTTTGACTCATAAAATGACAAAACGCCGCCAAGTGAGTTCGGGAATCGGGAGAGACCAATGGGTACTAAACCCTTTAGAAAAGAGGACACAAAATGTTCCAACAGGATCTTCCTTTTCATTTTGAATCCGAAAATGGGGATGCGAATGTTTGGTAACAAAGCTAGACGTGAATACTAAATACGGTCCAGTGAATGCTAAATATTTTTAAATAAAAATCGATCCAGTAAATATGGCTGGGTGGCGACAAATTCGTTATGAAACTATTTTAATAAAGATAAACAACTTTTTTTTACAAGGCTGATTGTACGGTGATAATACAAAAAGAAGCTAACCGAGCCGCCGTAGCTCAGTAGTAGAGCATTGGCATAGCATTCGGGATGTCCTGGGTGCTGCTCGTAGGTAAACCAGCCTAATTTGAACTAGGCTTATATAGTAACTAAAAATATCGATTTTCATTGATTTTTAATTTGTCAAGAGGGAAACGATATCTAGTGTTCAACAGGGTCGAAAAAGCATATGTTTAAAACATTTTATTTCAAACACGTGTCTTATAGACTACAAAACACAGTGTTTAAAACGTTTTTAACATTTTCTTAAAAATAAAATTATTGGTAGGGGTTGTGATAAGTATTCCATCTGCAGTAGCCTCTATAACGTTTCAATCGCGCTTCCGGTCTATTCATAAGCACTTACCAGAAATTGTGGTTCTATTTTACCAAATTTGATAATATTTGCTATTTATTAAAATTCAATGGCAAAGCTATTTATTATATAAAAGGTGAAGGTATACCCTGTGCCATGCACAGGCGCCGTGAACGGCCCATGAAGGATGTGGAGGTAACGATCCACATATTCTCGACCAACGACACGAAGTAAGGTGGGGGTGCACAGTCCCAAGCTCGGCTGCCTTTGCCTCCCAAAGTGCCCAAGAATACCAAGGACGCTGTGGTACTCAATTTGATAGGAGGATGAGTATATCTCAGAGCGCCAGCCATGGGAAGGAAAATTTTCCAGTGTTCTGCAGGGATTTGGATTACACTTCTTGAAATGTTCTCTCGTTCGGGCAACAAGACCTGCCATGTCCATTTTACACAGTGTACATTTGGCTTTTACGGTTATTTTCGGAATCATTAACTTTATTAAAGAGTGTCCAGATTAAATCCTTTTTCCTTCCTGTGTAACCCATTGATAATGAGTCTATAAACCAACAGCAAAGAAGCAGAATACATAGTGTTCTACAAAAAAATATTTTTTATTTTCTGTTAAGTTTCTGATTTTTTTTCCAGTTCATTTTCATGTTTTTTTTTTTAAGTGTTGTTTTTCTTACGAAGCAAGTATTTAATGCGTTACGCTGCAGATAATCAATGTAATCAGCAGGATTAGATTTAAGCTTTCACACATTCATCCCAATTTACTATTGCTTTGTTTTCCTGCAGACTTACGAGGCAACTGATGGGATTATTTATGCATCCATTGCTATACTTCCTATATCTTCACCCTGACAAACACAAGGGAACTAAGAACATATGGACTGATGTTATTTGGTATAGTTTGTAATAAAATACTAATAAGCCTCCAGGAAACTGAAGACACATTTTGAATTATAGGAATGAAGTTCCTAGAAATAAATGCAACTTCCAAGACACCTTTACTGTAAACTGAAAAACTATGAATTCTTACCGAAATATGTTCTCATTCCGTGTATATAATGCGTTAATTTCTAATTACTGTATTATTCAAGGAAGATATCTGTTTTTGATCACAATTACCGTCCGCAAAAATCAATTATCTTTAGCTCAAAATCCCGGAAAATAACTTTCTTTTATTCAAGGGCAGAGATATATGTTTGCGTTTAATAGTACATTGTGTTTCACTATAAAAGCTCGGTGGCTTTGCTCCTTCACGCTCCGGGCTCCAAACCTTGCCCTATACTGTGAAAATATATACAGATAGGCAGTGTAACAAAAAATATTTTATGTTATATGCATAATGAATACTCTTATAAACAAGCAACTACATATAGGTTTCTTCTAATGAGTCTGTTGGAATAGTGCTCTGAGAAGTATTATGTCAAAGTATATCATAACGTCTCGCGGATCCCCAAATGCTTTTTTGAAAATATAGGAATAGCTATCTGCACGTCACAGTATGGGGTGGCAATGCTGACACTTGGGTGCTTGGGTATAGGGAACAACCACAGCATGTTCTGCTTGTGTCGAATATGTATGCTCAAAGCTTGGTGCGGATACGTCGAACTGAATGGAAAGAGTAAATATTTAATTTTTAAAATTGATTGGCAACACTGTCAACTGGGGGACCTGAAGTGCCTCTCTGACGCGTCCCAATACGTAAATACAAAGTCTAGTCTTAATACGCTCAACGATATGGACGCAAGTATTACATTTTATTTTCTGAAATTCGTTAGCAACACTGACAACCGCGGAAGTACCCACATGAAGTGTCCCAGTACCTAACGCACATGTAAAATTTTGTGTAAATCAATGCGAATACGTCCAACGGTAAGAAATATGAAATCTAGTTTTTTGATCGTTTCACAACCCTGACAAACTACGGTGCCAGGAGTGTCTGTATGACCTGTCCCGGTACCTAATGAATATGTCAAATTTAGTGTAAATCAATGCACACATGTAGCTGTGCATTAATAAAGGCATTTGTATAAGTTGAATTTTAAAATAGGTTGGCAGCAATGACGACTCGGGTGTTTGAGTTCGGGGACACCCAACTTTCTTCTATTGTGTTGAATGATGTTTAAGCTAAGTTTGGGACAGATACGATATGGAAGATTTAAAAAAAAAATATATATTTTTTAAAGTTGGCAGTACTGAAAACTGAGCAACCCACAATATCTCACAAAATAACAAAAAAAAATGTAATCTAGGGTTTAATTATGTTATATTACTTCATAATTACCTATATGAAAGCATTTTTTGCTTAAAGAGACGTTAGCAGTATTACAAATTGCTGCCTTGAAAAAAAAACGAAGGCTCATGTTTTTTTTAAAGAACGGAAGTGTTAAAAAAACGAACGATTGTTTTTTTTTAATTATTTACAACACTACGAGTACCTAATAAGTTCTACCACCCGGCATAAACTCCAAGCACCGAATAAAAAATAATTATTAAGCCTACACAATTACTCACTACTGTCCCTTTTCTCATAAACATGAGAAAAGAGACAGAGCAATGTAATCTTAGAAGCAAATACATGCCCATGAAGTTTTTCTTTTCCTGGCAGTTTCTCACAATAAATAAAAAAGAAAGAATTGAAATATGAACATCTTGTTTTAATGTTATCGATAGCGAATTAATATTTTCCGTTTCCAGCAGCCAAGCGATAAAGAGCAAATCGAAACAACGCATGTTATGTCTGCATCTGTAGGCTTGCGGTGCCATAATACTGATTATTTTGGAAACTAGCTTTCACTCGGAACAAATTGCATACGTTTTACTGGTAAAAACACATCCTTTCCTACTCTTAAAAGTAATATGATACTTTGAAAGAAGAAAAATAAAATTAACATGTTTTAAACATTTAATTAAAAAAATGTAATTTAAAACAAATGTTCAAAATGTTTTAAACAAAATGTTTAAAACAATCGCTTCTGTTTAAAACATTTTGTTTTAAACATTGCAACCCTGGTGTTCAATTAAAGAAAGTAATCAATAAATTGCTTTATTTATGAGTTGAAGCATCTTCTATCTGCCTCATCTCAGGGATATTAATTTCTTCGTGGTCCATTGATATATGTTTTGGCAATCACATATATTAAACACTTATGACCAAGACTAGTGCCCCAAGTTCCACCTAGCGCAGGTGTCGGGCGTGCTAGCATACTCTTAAATCTAATTTTTTTAAACTAAGAAAGTGAAAATAAAAAACTAGGAGGAGAAATATATCTATTTTATTGGGTCGCATAGAGTGTCGGACTCCAGTACTGCATATTGCAGGACAGTAAATCAAAACAATTAAATAGTATATTTAATGATCTTCTTCTTTTTCAACAAAACCAGGTACAAGCTCTTACGTACAATGGTAACATAATTAGTGTAGAACTAAAAAGTCATTATTGGTAACAAAAGTATAAAATATGAATTGTTACAAAAAGAAACGAAATGATTTGCTTGAGAGGTAAAAAAGGTACTGACTTCAAATTTTGCCATATTTTAGTGCTGCCATCTTTTGACCACCATTTCAACTTTTCTTAATATACATTCCATGTAGCTAATTATGGCTCATATAATATGGAGAATAAATAAACAACAGGTATTTGAAGTCTTCTCAAACGCAAAATATTAAATAAACAATTGAATAACAATTATCTAATGAAATGTATAGGAAGCTTTCACAGAGTGAATATTTTAAACACACATTATTTTACATTGTCAGGTTCTTTTAAAAAAATATTCGGTGTTCAGATAGCTTTTCTCACTAGCAATAGTAGAAAGCTTCTTGAAATATCTGTTAAATTGGTGGTAAAATATAAAACCATCATACGTGAATTAAAAATCAAATAAAAAGCTGATGAAAGTGAAAATCACCAATATTAATCTACAATTGAAAAAAACAATATTATTGACTACTGGGGTTTGAACCTATGACACAGTTCAATTATTATAAGCCCGCCACGATAATCACTTACCCATCCTGTTAAATATTAAGCATCCTTTATTTCACTAGCTTTCAACGTAAGACTTTGAAATGATACCACATTCCGTGTTTCATTTGTTATTACTGTTTTAAACTTGTGTGCCACCCCAAAAGGAGTAATAGAACACCTCTACCTCTACACCAATTACAGTGCTGGGTAACACCAATTCTAGTGTTGGATAACACCATTCGGGGTGTCCAACACCGTTTTTGGTGTTGACAAACACCTCTACCGGTATTCAGAAACACCGTTAGCAGTGTTAATAAACACTATTGAAGGTGTTCCCTAGCACTTCTAGCGGTGCACTTTAATAATACTCCTAATGGTGTTTCTGAATACCAGTAGAGGTGTTTGTCAACACCAGAAACGGTGTTGGACACCCCGGATGGTGTTAACCAACACTAGAATTGGTGTTACCCAGCCCTGAAATTGATGTAAAGGTAGATTTGTTCTATTACTCCCTTTGGGGTGGCAATAAACACCAATATTTTTTTTAGTGTACATATACATTTTCTAAGGAAATATATAAATTAGTTGTTTCACTATTAAAAGCTGTCATATGAAAACATAAGGAAATTATATTTAAACAAATATCAATACGTAAGAAGAACTTATAATGTGTTTTTAATTAAGAAAACTGCAAATGGGGTGTCAAAACACCCCACCCCGTTCTCGGACGGTTAGCTAAGAATGCTGGTATCTCTTTCTAAGAAAATTGTGTCTCAGTGCATACATAAGGATTTTACTCAGTTAAAAGAAACCATTTTTCTACAGTGCTGAATCGAATAAAAAAAAAGATATGTCAATTAAACTAAGTTCAGACGTCAAAGTTTTACTTAGGTGAGGTCTTATGTTACCATATGCTCTTCTCAGGTAGACAGGTCAGATGATAGATTGGTGGTCTAATGTTATCTACCTTACAAGGTTGAGGAAATTCTCATTTATTAATTAAATATTATCGAATACATCGCAGCCAATAATGTATGTTATACATTAATACACACAAATTCATGGAATGGATAAACTGGAAATTAAATATTCCAGCCAATATGCGCCACAAGACCAATGGCGTTAATGGAGTTTGAAATCAAAACTTGAAAACATGGATTAATTTTAGTAACTGAAAGAAATGTTCTACTTTCCAAATTCGGATATAATCCATAAATACAGTAGAACTCGGTTATAACGACATAAAAATGTCTTGAAAAATGGTGTCGTTATAACTGAATGTTGATATAACCGCGTTTCACTGTAACCTGTGATGAATCAAGTTATTAACATCCAAATGTTGATGCGAGTTGCATTCCGTGCGTTTGATACGTTAAAAAAAACTAGGTCTTTCGTCATAAATTCTCGTATCTACTAATCAAAGACGCGCAACATTATTGAGATCGGAACATATGTGAAGATTAAATTCATGCTCTTATTTTTTGTTTATTGTCTTTGTTTCTGATATTTTATTGAACATCTGTTGAGATTTCGCTTCCACAGAATTACAAACATGAGCTCTACGGTATTGATTGCATTAATTAACAAAATACAATTAATTAACGGATGCATGAGTTTAGATAAAGGTCATTCTAAAGAAATGAACATGACATTTGAACGTTTATTTATTGAAAGCTCGAAATTAAAGTCATTAAGTGGAAACTAATAAAGCCTGCGTCTGATAGACAATAAAG
>JAGDQP010051019.1:3880-14108 GCA_022664845.1 Lepisma saccharinum | reverse complement strand
ATTAAATATCTATTATTTCGTGTTGAAATAAAAATAATGTTTAGCAGAGAACGTACATTTTAGCTATATTTAACCAAAATACACAGTTTTTATTAAAAATAATAATATACTTTTATATTATTGTTTCATTATATTAATATTATTCAAGGTACCATCCCAGCATTTGTTTGGTTTGGCGAGAGAAACCAGGGGAAACGTCAATCACTATAATCTTCACCGGGTATCGATTCCGGGACCTCCTTATAATACGGCAAACACGCCTACCGAATGTTCTACCTCGTCAGTATAAGCGTCACTGCTGGCAATATAATCATGTAATTTCAAATATTTTAATACTGAAAATTCTATTACTGGTGGTACGACGAAAGTATGAATTTCGTTTTAGTAGTACGTCATTCTAGAAGTTAAAGAACCTCTGATTTAATTATGCACATGGCTGCGATGAACAACTCGATGCTGGATAAGGGATGAGTATGGCCCAATGGAGTCGAAACCCTCGACGTATGGTGAAAGGAGCAGTTATCATGTGTTCATTCATGTCTGTTTATTTTTTCCTTCCACATAATACATATACACTTGTACAGTCAGTGTCAAAAGTTTGTACCCTGTCGTAGAATTTCTTCTCCGTACAAATTTGGAATGAACTGACCGCTTTGAGAACAGTTTCTTGTAACGTAAAGAGATTGTAATTTTCTGTAATTTAAAAAAACAACGGTACTAAAATCGGCCTATTCTTTCCAAAGTTATTCGCAGAAAAAAATTTACGACTGGACACAAACTTTTGGAACTGACTGTACACAAATAAAGAAAAGACAAGATCTTAAGTTTGATATCATGTTCAAGTTAGGTTGTACAGACTGATCATGAAGAAATTATGATAAATCGGCCATGCCAAAGACACTCGGTCTAAATAATGTAGCATCTTATTTTAGCCCTGATGTCTTCGGAGACTTAGCTAAACCTGTAAAAATACTCCTGACTTTTTCTCTTCTTCCATTTAGGGTTTCACTACAGCTTTGAAAGAAAACATGTTCATTTATTATTCCCAGCATGCGCCGTAAACAAGCAAAGTCCTCCATTCATTAATCTCAACTAGCGCCTATCTGCTATCACCTTCTTTCTGACGTAATGAATTAGCCATCTTTCTTCCCTAAGCGACGTTGTTAGTTTTAGAAGGGGTTGAAGGAAGACATTGCAGCAGGCTCAATCTCTAACGCCAGGCGTGTATATCAAGTGAGCTATAGCTTTTTTGACTCATCAGTGATAAAATAAATAAAACTGGTTACACAAAATGACAGAAACCGGTTTTCGTTTGAATTGTACAAGTCTTATAAATGCCCTATTAGAATAAAATTAGTTTATCCACATTTCTTTAAAACAACTTAGTTTTTTTTTCATAGATGGAGCAAACACAACCCTTGCAAATATTGAACGTTGAAACCCTAATATCATCCTTTTGTTCCTTTATGTATGTAGATATATTTATAAAGTTAAAAGGATTCATGAACACACACTAAAAGTAAAGAACAGCTAAAATATGCAATTTTATTTTGTTACAAACCTGGTCCACAAACAACTCGTTCACCTCGTTCATAACCCGTGTAAAACCGTGAATCAACCTCAACGACATCTATGTACAATAATTCTTGTGAGTAATAAAATAATGCTTACAGCTAATAATAATTATAGTTCTATACGAAATTAACCCCTTAAGCGTCGATAGGGTATATATATCAGCCCGCTGCAGTTTGCTTTTCAAATGCGGTAGCCGTATAGATACATTTTGGTTTTGCCTCGGCTAGTTTCCTCATCTGATAGCACATTTATTGGCCGTGATGTGTATAACGTAAAGATTTACTTACGTTCAATTTGGTTACGAGTTCTGATAAAAGTTTTAGAAGAAGACTACGAAAAAAAAAAAAAACGAAACGTGAAATTTGTTTTCTCCAAAAGGATTGCAAAATATTTTCCCCTCGTAACTATTTAAGATGTCGCAAGGATACTTGGCCCAAGCATTCGGTATAGACCCTAGTATTTATCAACGTATATTATACCCTGGTACCTCTAGCTAGTGCCGGTCCAGAGGGCACATAATTTACAAAAAGATAATTTTTGGAGGGAAATTTCCCGAATTATCACTAATTCCCCTTTCCACGTGCATCATGGGCACTATCTCATGGTACGATTTGAGAGCTTGTTTCATTCTGAAGACAATGAAGTATAAACCATGATACTCCGATACATTTTTCCAAAACCCTACTCCGTTAAAGGGTATAATGTAAGAAGCTTCAAAGAAATTACGCACTATGGAAGCGACTACCTCCAGAAAATTATGCGCTTAAGTGGTTAAACCAAGAAAAAATCAGGAAAGAATTAAGTTCGGTATGAAGAAAATTGTTATTTAAAGAGAAACTCAATCGTTTGAAGGCCCTGTGTTTCTGGTTTCGGTCTGAAGCAGTCACCCTTTAATTTATGATAATCAATTTTGAAGCACCCTGTATAAGTTGTTCATGCCACACATTTGGAGGGTTTGCTTCCGCCGTTCTTGAGTACAGTCAAACACGCTTTTCAACACAGGAAGGAAAGTTAGGTTGTTTTCGAAATTGTTTTGGGAGTGGGTGGCATGTGACGGTATCATGTATGGTTCTTAGCTCGTACATCCCCTAATATGTCCTCGTGCATCACATATTGCCACAAAAGTCGTGAGTTCTTTTAGTATGCGATGATCTGATGGCAAGACAAGCGACACGCCACTTCTTCCACCCAAAGTTGAAGAGAATAAAACTTCATATTCTGCGTACTCTTTGATTCCTGACTCGTTTCACAGTAATAATAAGGGGATGGTAATTTTATCAAGAGCAATGTTTTCGCATACTTTTCCTGGTTAACCTGATAAGAAGTTGAAAAGCTGTGATAGCGTACTCGTTTGCGGACAAAAATAGGAAGTACTGTGAACTTCCACTTAATACTGAGATGGCGCCTATAGTCTTCGTAACTACAAGCAACATTCGTGGAGAGAGTTGAATCTTAGCTAGGGAAAATTTTCTCAGATAAATATGAAAGTAATGAAAGTAAATATCGTAACTTAACTTCAACATTTAAAGATACGAGTTGTATTATCGTCCAACCCTATAATTCAAAATTTCCCTTTATTTGTTTATTGAACAGCTCTAATATATTGACTAGTTTGAATGTGATACGGGCTGGTCTTCACCTAACAACAGGAAAAGATCTTGGAACTATTTTTATGTAGATTTTAGTAACAGTCGTTTCTTTACTGGCAACTCTCGTTTTTCTTACAGCGATTATCTAACATACCATTAAAGACTTAGGGTCAGTTCTACAATCGACCGCTAAACTTCTAGTCAGCGCTAAGTTGAGGTCAACTCGCATTTTGCGTACTCTCATTGGTCAAAATCAGACTTAGCCTCAACTTAGCGCTGACTAGAAGTTTAGCGGTCGATTGTAGAACTGACCCTTAATGACACATTATCATGTATTAGACCAAATGAATGCAATATAGAAATCTTTTTTTGTTTCTGAATAATTAAGATTAAAGCCAAAAAAGGTCTTCTCGTACTGCATCTAAATACTTACCTAGAAGAGAAAATAATAATTAAAAAATAATTATTTATAGTTTATATTAGAAAGGCAACATGTTTATATCACAATGCAATGTAGTTACACATCAAGAAAGCATAAGTAAATCTATGGCTAAAGTAAGTCGAAGCAAAGCTCCTTAGCATATCGTTTGGAGGACTTTTCCTCCGAAACGGCTGATCCAATCTTAACCAAGTTTTTCACACTGATGGCAATCATCATTAACCGTTTTTATATATTAAAAAGAAAAAAACACACACGGGGAAATGATCACCGAAAAACCACAGGATGCTTACGTTCATGAACCGACTAACTGCATAATAAACGCGTATATTATCAATAGATACCCTGCAAAACAACGTTCAGAAAATTGTTCCGTACCCTCCACAGAGATAAGTGAAGATATAAAAGGTCATTTTATTAGAATGTATTCTAATTATGCTCATTACCAAAAGTTTTGGGTAACACTTTTGTATTTTAACGTCAGATTTGATTAGGATGTAATATTGTTACCTACTTGTATCAGTTCTGCTTCCGATTAGAAAAAAAAAATGATGGTCACGAAAAAAAAAAGCTTTGTTTACTTTACTTTACTTACAAAAAATCTTATATAATACGTGCTGTACAATTTTAATTTGTTCGTACGACATAGAAACGAGAAAAATCGAAATGTAAAACTTACAGTACTGTATTTGAAAATAAAATCTTTATTTGTTCAGTACTGCACTGCATTTTCTTATTTTCGTCTTTCATTATTTTGCGTAAGGGTAGTACTAGCTGTTGTAGTACCTGTACTGTAGTGTATGTAAATTTAAATTAAAAATTAAGTGTGTTATAATTACTATACTGAATTTTATTGAATATTGCAAGGATTTATCAAATTCGTTCATAATTAAAAGTATAAATCAAATATAGCATCTGCAAACTCCTAAATTCAAAATTGTATGTTTTATTGCGTCAGAATTCGGTTAATCGAGACTCGAGTGTAACAGCAATTGACAGATTGGGCTCTTATTTCCATTTATATATTGAAGAGTCAGAGTCTACTTGACATCTGCTTAAAAAGAAAACAAAACGTCTTAACGATAAATATATACACATTCTTGGACTTCTGAGTAAAAAAAAGATCATTCAATGCTCATTGACTATCGATGAGCATCGGGAAGGGGTAGGGGTGGTACTAACAATAAAGACATTAGCCACTACTTTCACCATCTCTTCTTCACAAAGATGTAGTCCCGATGGACATTATAGCTATACGTAGCTCCGTATAGCGTTGGCTTCAGATTGGGAAAGTCTTAGGTTTCCTTGTGGTGACCGGCCATCTTGACTGAAGTTTTTACATTGATTTTCCTGTCATGCCGGGATAGTGCCTTCAAACTAGACCCGGCCCTATTTCATTCCTACATCCTCTTTCCTACTTAAACCAAAAAGCCTAAAGTTCGTTTAAAAAAAAAATCTTAATAGTGGTTCTCAACCTTTTTCGCAACGCGGCAGGGCTCATTGTGTGTCCAACGTAGCGTGGCACCCCACTCATAATGTTACCATAGTAAATCCTGAGCCTAAAAGGAAACAAAGTGAAATACCTTCTATTGTTCCCCACTCCTCAAATATGTTCCTTGCTAATCTAACACGGCTTACGTAATTATTTCTCGAAATACTAATTATTTGTCGTGTTGCTACGAACGGCTAAATAACTTTTTTTTTATTTAGCAAAGTTAATGGGAATGATGTATAGGTGCAAAACACATTCATTAACTAACACATAAATCAGTCTAGTTCATTAGTGACTATCCAGTAATTCTTGTTATTTTCAGTAGGAACCAAAAGAGAAAAACTTAATAGATTTTCTGTAAAGAATATAATCTGCCTCAATATTTCTTTCGATACAAGGATGATAAAAGTATGTCACACTTGGCAATTTCTTTTACATGATTTTCTCAAAATGGAGCTTCGAAAATTCTATTTAGAGTATAAACTTCTTTCCAGCTTCCAATGACAGAAGCTGCCAGCTTCATACACCTCCAAGGAACAGAGAGAGTGACGCCAAAGTTTGAAATTTGTTTTCCCTAACAAGCTGAAACTGCTCTCTTCAACATTTTACGTCAATCAAGATGAAACTCCTGGAAAGTATGCAATCCTATTTCCTCCCTTTTCGTGCCTTTGGCGGTGTTCTTCTCTCTCCTCCCATCCACGTTTTCCATCCTTCATTCCCGAATGATTGTCTACAGATAGAGATGAATAGCTTTGTATATCTACTTTCAAATCAATGTTGATTTTTTTTTCTATCTCTCTTCTTCCCTTTCCTATTCTACGATAAAGCGAAACTTTTGCCACTCACAAAGCACAGGCTTATAGATATTCAGTGTTGCAGTCTCTAGAAATTATAAAATATCTTCACGAGACTGTGCAAGTGTGCACGTATTTCAGAGGACAAACGAAGATATAACTTCAGGCGCATTGCCAAGAACAAACTGTGCGTAGACCACGAAAAAATTAGATAGGGGAGGGGGTTATGCGTCAGCTGGTGCCGACATCCAGTTTTGAGCTTATCAAGCGTTGAAGTGGTCCGAGACATAGATGCCTGAAGGCCGTAAATAAATGCAATTCAATTTATTCGAATATTAAAGTGTTCTTCTCGTAATGGACAGATTCCAAATTCAAAACATAGAATCAGTTACTCGGAGGACTGATGTTTCTCCTATACGAAGCGAATAGCATGATGGTACCTTTAATAACAGCTCCTTTTCTTTCCGTTCTCTAAAGGTAATAGTAAAGAAGAGAGGAAGAAAAGTGAAGGCAGCCATGTTACAAATTACAAGCCACTGATTTATGTGTGGATAGTTTTACTCGTGTTGTGTTGATGAGAGATCCAGCACTCGTGGTCTGGTGGTCATGGCCACGAACCTTGAATCGGCGCTGAGAAAGTCCTGTTGACTGCCATTCTAATCGAGGTTTTCCAGAAGCTTTCCTCTTTAATCACCAGGTGAATGAATACCAGTATGCAAAAGCGTCTTGGGCGCTATCTTAGCCCCATTGACGAATGTACCCAGCAAGCCAGGCGATGTCAGCTCGACGACGACCTTTGGTCGGCGAAAGTCGGGCCGACGAACGGGAAGACGCCTGTTAAAAGTCTGACAGGCGCCGTGCCTTAGCAAGAACTCTTCCATGGAAAGGAATAAGTAAGGTCCTGCGTCTTCAAAGTTTTGCCGGATGTCTTCAGACAAGACTTCCCAAATTCCCAGCGATGCCCGTCTCGAGGGTAAAATTAGGATTAATAATTCCCTTTAAGTTACAAAAATTCCTCTGGGGATAAAAGGTGGTAGGTAACTAGTGCAACTTTGTGCAAGTTTTGGAATCACATTTTTTTTTTCTTTTGCGGACGGAAAACGTTAATTCTGTAATATGTATCACCTTTGGCTGCATGATAGGACAATTTTTCCACATAAGTGTGTCATGTAATTGTGCATATCTCTGGAAGTCAAGGAATATGCATTGTATATAAGATATTGCAATCTCCTTGAAACAAGGGAAGCCAGCTATAGCCTACACATGAACAAAACTTTTGTCCACTGTTTCACTATCCCAGGATTTGGCGAAACTGATAAAAATTTGGAAGTTCCAGACAAAATGATCAATAGCAAGGGTCTAACCTTTTTGCCTCTACCAGTGTCGATCCGAAGTAATGAAAGATGATGCCGTCTTTACGTAGAATACTTAGAAATATTCGCGTTGAATTGGCTACACTCTCCCGTACGTTGTTCTATTCCCTTGATGTCACTAAAAAAAGGGGGGTGAGCGTAGCGAAGGGGAGTAGAAATGGGTTTGCTTTTGAAAATCTTCTGCACTTGACAGCCTAAACAAGCCGTTGGCATTCAATCAGCTTCGTAGAATGAGGAGATAAAACGTAGGGTTAAGCAAAGACAGGAAAAAAACTGTTCCATCTTCTGCTGTGCTATCAGATCAACTCGGTCGTTTATCGTGATGTCAAGATATATGCTCTAGTGGGAGTTCCAACGCGACAAGAGACAGACAGATAGACAGGAGGAGGCTTTGTGCCACGCGGAGTGAAGAAGCAACTTGCTTCCGCTCATGCGAATAGGGAAAAGTACTTTATTCATTATGTTAAAAGTGTATATATGCGATTTAAACTGAAATTTCACAATGTCTGAAACAAGCGACATTCAGGGCTTTAGCCCCTCTACACCTCCTTTAATCCTTACCCCCAGAATTTTTCTACATCCTCCTTGATCCGAACTGCACGAACAAAGATTAGAAATCTCCCAAAACTACCCTTATACTTACCGAAGATCCAATAACACTTCCGCCCATACACATCCTCCCAGTTTCGAAGTCCTGGAAAAATCCCTGACAACATTTATCCCTATATTCAAAATTAGTTCCACGTTACTACAGACCTACTATTTTGTATGGGCACCAGAAAATACACCAGAAGACCAATTTTCTTTAAATTTGTGCTCGTATGTTTGTTCCGGAAGCTTCAGCCCAACTTTTGGCTTCTTGTACGTTAGTTAAGTATGCCCTATGCCCTAACCAGTTTTTTTTCTTTGCTGTACTAATTATTGGTCATCTGTCGCCTACACTCTTCAGTACTTTTCAATTGCACATTTCCGGTGTCCAGCTGATCTCTAACATTCTTCTCCATTTCGAAAGATTCTAATTTTCTATCCTCCTCACTCTTTCGTCAAGTCCACGTTTCAGTTCCGTGTAGTACTATATCCTATACAAAATATTAAATCAATATTTTCCTGAACTTCTTGTTCATCGGTTAAAAGAAATTCTTCTTCTTCATATTGTATGCCTGTTTCACCACTGCCATTCCCTCCTGATTCACATATACCGTATATAGGACTGTGCACCGACCGTGCGCCTACCGCATTGTGTTGTTTGAAGTCTCCTTGCAGTCTATTGCAAGGTTAAGTACACAAAGGTACAATGCTGGCTGGCGTGGCTTCGGCGACACGAAATAAAAGTTCAACGCCCGGATGCACCACTCTTCCTTTCTAAAAAAAAATTAAGAAATACAAAATAGCTTTTATACCTAATGCTAAATAAAGTTGCTACACAAAAATACCAAGCAATAATTGAGAGAACATAAAACGTCTCCCCGCACCTTTGGCAAATAGGAACAATTCTGATTTATTGTAATACTAATTTGACTCTAAATGACTATTTCCTCTATGTTAAATATTTGTTGTGACTAATTTTCACCCCCCCTTCGTACTTTAAGTTGTAAAGAAAGATTTCTCTAATATTGTTCAGGGAGTTACACACACACACAGACAATAAATAACACTTGGGGTGATAAAATATAAATTAAGCCAATAGTGAAAAAGATGGGGATCCAAGACACGTTCGCAGATTTCGCCTGCGTAAATTAACGGTCTAATTTCAACCCTATCAACAAGGCGGCTGCACTTCAACGAAAACTCATGCGACCCAAATGAATCTATCCAAATATTATTCAAGGAAACTGGCTTTTACAAATATACAAAAAACATAGCAAACAGCTGCTTTCCCGTGTAAAAAAACAAGGACAACAATTTACTTTAATAGGGAATCCGTCAAGGGATGTCCTCCTGCAATGTGTGACATCCGGGGATTACCATAGCCATTCACACACACACATACACATTCTGACACACAGATTAGGGAACATAACATATATAAAATATACACTTTGTAAATTCTCGCAAAGACAATGAAATATCAATACCCCCGTCCACGGAAAAACACAGATTTTGCAATGTAACCGCTGTTGCAACCTCTCTGAAGAGGTGAGAGTTAATACAAAGCGCACTGGCGGAAAGCGTGGAGCTTTCCTTCCCCTTTGATGAGTCCAGGTTTCAAGTCTCTAACTTTATTTATCATTTAAGAAAACAGGGAGTCTCGGTTCTCTGAATTCTCCTGAAAAATAAGAAAATCATCATTAGTAAAAATAGAATGGTGGTGGCTAATTCGATAGATATTGAAAAGAGAGAATTTGCGAATTCTGTGTACTTGGGAATATGCTCTCTTAAACGTAAAGATACAAATAATAGCAATTGGTAGGAACTATTGGTCTTACCCAGACGACCATAGCTGCTGCTGCTGATCCTGAGAAATTCGTAGTAGGTCTGGCGAGTGGCGAGGTTAAACAGTGGTCAGCCAGCAAGTAATGTAATTGTCACTAATGACCGGACTTCTGGCCACTTAGGCCACTTTCGTCCTGTGATATAAAGTTTTGTTAAGTTTGAAAGATGAAATTAATTAGAAAACTGAATCGGATCCATCCCAGGGTCAGCGCGAGCTTTGACTAATATAGGAGATGGCCACCCACGCCTGAAACAAAGGCTGCTTACGCAGTGGCTCAGAGAATTTTAAAAGTTAAACCCTGATTGGAGGATAAGCTTCCCTCTGCAGCCTGCTCTGATTCCAGATGCTTAATACACAGAATCGCCCAAGAATCAAGAATTTCCTCGGTTTTTGCTGCAAACTAAAAGAAAGAAAATCCTCTATACGAATACATAGAGTTATAACAAAAACGATTACATAAAAATTACAGGAATAAACATACATGAAATACACTGGTACATGATTACATACACTCATCTTACACTAAATATTT
>JAGDQP010051018.1:719-14109 GCA_022664845.1 Lepisma saccharinum | reverse complement strand
AGAAGGTATGTTCATCAGGCGCTTCCGAAGTTCAGAATCATGTTCTAACGGTTTTTGCGACAGTGACGTCACGGGCGGATAGCACATAGGGAACCTATCAATAGGTGGAGGGAAAATAATTTATTTTTGCCGTTTGAGTGCGAATTTTTTGATACAATAAAAACTGTTACAATCTGCAATATATAGGCTATAAAATAAAAAATATTTTGCTTCAATAGCTGTAGTAGTTTCAGAGCTGCAGCCTGTTATTTGATTGGAATCGTCAATTTTTCATCAGTTTATAATAAAAATGATTTTATAAAAACAAATTGAATGGGAATTTTTTGATACAACAAAAACTGTTATAATTTGCAATATATGGACTATAAAATGAAAAATATTTCCCTTCAATAGCTGCAGTAGTTTCAGAGCTGCAGCCTGTTATTTGATTTGAATCGTTAATTTTTCATCAGTTTATAATAAAAATAATTTTATAAAAATCTTTTGGATGTGAATTTTTTGATACAAAACTGACCACTTCCCCCACCCAAGATCAACATTTTTGCTGTCAATTCTTCAGTTTCTTTGAACATTTTAAAATGATGATGAAGGGTGGTTAATAATCAGAAGGGTGGTTAGACCGGAAAAGAGCGAATATATTCCACAAAATGTTCCTTTTATCCTATTTTTTCTTTCTTTTGAGCTACTTTGTTATGTTATTGAAGTTCATACTGATTTTTTTTCTTAAGCTTATGTCAATTACAAGGTCTTATTAACTGATCTATTAGAATAATACAGGGGCACTGCGCGAACTGATAAACACCACGGACTGTGTTGACGGACCATAAAAGTTTTAAATCTTTCCCTTGACTGCTAAAGAATTTTTTTTAAATTATGTATTAAGAATGGGCAAAGGTTTATAAGGAATAGACCTTCCTTATCATCTGAAGGCCCTTTCAGGACTTTAAGGTAAAACAAAAAAAGCTAGGAAAAAATAATTTTCTTAAATTTATTTTTTCATCCCATTTCCCGAATTTTTCGTGAAGTTTATACCAATGCTTTCTTTTGTTTATGATACTGACAACAAGGTATCGCTGATTTCTCTGCTAGTATACCATGTACACAGTGAATCAAGAATGAAAACATGGAAATGTAAAAATACAAGATTTTTACATTCTTTTTTCTTTAGTTCACAATGGTTCGTGGTGTCCTCAATTCTTGCAACGTTAATTTAACTTATTTTCCGACCTCACGCAATGATGAAATTTGCACAGCGACGTAAGTCGGCCGACAATACAATATCCTATTGTTACTTTCATATAGTTTTATATTTTAAAAGGATATTATAATATTTCTTTTTAATATGGACTTCTTTAGTCTAAAATAAATACTAACCTGCAACGATCTATCGCTTGACTGGTTGCAGAACGCTTTAGGATTTGGGTAAGGAAACATTAGCTTGAGAAAAACTATACGAACACAGAAGTAACTAAAAAAATAAAGACATACTTTTCTTATACAATTCGTACTAAAAAGTGAAAAATAATTTTGTTTATGAATGACTAAAAAGAAAAGCATGGAGCGCGCCAATTCAAGAACTTATAAAGTGACTGTATATGAGAGCGCACGGCATGCTTTTCTTTTTAGTCATGCATAAAAAAATATTTTTAACTTTTTAATACATATTATTTTTTAAAAACGTATGTCTTAAAAAGTATTTTTTATTATTTTTTTACTCACATCGCTTTGAGTAAATAGAAAATCTGAAGTAACTACTGAAAGGTTATTTCTAAAGCATCACATTTCATAGAGATGTCTGGTAGGTTTACTGGAATCAAAATAATCTTGTCCGTACAAGGAAAACATACGACACTAGGAATTTTGAAAGGAGTGGAAATTTCATTACAAGCAAAAATTTATCTTTTATACTATAATTTTTCCTTATATAGATACAGATGCTTATCAGAATAATGGAAACACCTGAACGAAAGTGCAACTTACCAGATTAATATGGTGTCGGGCCACCTTTCGCCTTCAGAACAGCCTTGATGCGACGTGGGATGGAGGCATAGAGGTCGTGAATGGTAGCAAGTGGAATATTACACCATTCCTCGTGCAGGGCATCGGCCAGTTCTCTGAGAGAGGATGGAGGTGGAAATCGTCGCCGGAGTCGTGTTTCCAAGATGGACCACAGACGTTCAATTATGTTGTGATCTGGGGATTGGGCGGGCCAGGGGAGGTGTTGAACTTCATCCCGATGTTCCTCAAACCACGCTGCAACAACTCCAGCTGTGTGAATGGGTGCATTATCATCCTGGAATATGGCGTCATTGTCCGGGAACAACATCCGGACCATAGGATGCAAGTGGTCTCCTAAAATTGCGACATAATCGTTGGCAGTGATGCGTCCGCGAAGTGTGACCACAGGACCCAATGAAAACCATGATATTGCGGCCCACAGCATCACCGTGCCGCCGCCATGTTTCACAGTTGGGCGGAGACACTGCAGATCATACGCTTCTTTGGGCGTTCTCCACACAAAAACACGGCCCGTGGTTTGGAATAGGATGAATGGTGACTCATCCGACCATACCACACGTTTCCAGTCGTCAACGGTCCAAGTTGCATGGTCGCGGCACCATTTGCGGCGTGCTAAAGCGTTCTGGTCCCTGATGAGAGGTTTGGCCCGTGCAACACGACCCCGTAAGTTCATGTCATGTAATTCGCGGCGGACTGTGATTGTCGAAACAGGTTGGGGGAGGTGCTGATTGAGTTCCTCCGTCACTTGCGCCGCAGTGGCACGACGGTTCCGCGTGACAATGCGCTTTAATACCCGGCGTGCCCTGTCACTGATGCTTTTCTTCCGCCCACTGTTCCGCTTCCCCGATGTGGTTTTCCCGTGTGTTGTGTAGGCCGTCATCACCTTCGACACTGTCCCTGGCGACACACCTAACACACTAGCCACTGCCGTCACACTTACTCCACATAACGGCGCACCAACAATTTGCCCTCTTTGAAACTCTGAGAGGTCTCCCATTTTACACTACCTCCGTCTGCTGCAGCCACTGCACACTCCTGTTCCACGACGCCTGACGTAGTATGGAGACCGACCTAACACACCACCACCAGCAGTCCGGTGCTGCGGTCGCCACGACACCACTGCCAACCCATACATCTGACGTGTTGCCAACTACAGGTGTTTCCATTATTCTGATAAGCATCTGTATATGTGGTAAGGCTACTGAATTTATATACTCTTATTCCTTATTATATCAAAAAATTGCCATCCAAACAGCCATAATAAATTATTTAAGGATAAAAAATTCACTATCCAACTCAAATAACTCTGAAAGTAGCTCTGAAAGTACTGTAGCTATTGAAACCAAATCTCTCATATTATAGGCAATATAGCGTAGATTATAACAGTTGTTTGTTTTATCAAAAAATTCCTATCCAAAAGGCCACAATAAATTATTTTCTACCACCTCTTAAGAAATTTCCTATGCGCTATCCGCCTGTGACGTAAAGGAGGCGTGGTTTCCGAAGGGACACGAGCGTACTCCCGAAGTCAGATGAACAGGCCCTGTTACGAACTAAGGAAAACACACATTACTCCGACGTTGCTGTTTCTAACGTACAATACTGGCTTCATTTACTTTGTTTTTTAATAATTACTGTCCAACTTCCACCAAGCCTTTCAATGTAGAGTCATTGAGTTTAACCGAGCACTCGATTAAACTCGATTTCTACCAGAAAACTTATCTGAATACTTCATGAGTTTCCTGAGATACGAAAAATTCTTAACGTTTTAGGAATACCCCCAAACGACCATACACAAAATATCTCCAGTCTGGGATATATACTAGCCTAAAATATTATATTCTACGTATCTCAGCAGTTCCTCTCCTTCTCTGGAAATTGAAGAAGTCAGACGGTGCATCTAATAAGAGGAAATTAAGCTCAAACAAAATAAAGCTTACAAATTAACTAGTTCTGGTTTCATCCCTCAAACCAGTATACCTCGCATTCGAAGTTATTCTCTAAATGACTTCAGTATCCAATTTAAATTATGCGATAACACTTTTGGCTCTTAATGTAGCTCTATATTTTCCTTTTCTACTTTATGCAACAATAATATAATATCAAAGTGATAAACAAAAAGGCCAAACTTCGTTCAAATGGCATATAGCCTAATTGTTTCTTTTTTGTGCCCACCTTTTTTGAATAGCTATTTGCTTCGGTAATTTGTCAACTGATATAGTGTAGTACCTAGAGACCTTATAACAAAAAGCCAGTACTTTTCAAAAATAAACGCTTACTGTTGTTCATTTGGTACCAAAGAGTTTCCATAAGTAGCAATAGTGGAGAACAATAGCAAATGTATGAGGCGTGAGTGCTGTCACCATTGGAAAAGTTCGGCAGTAAACCATCCCATTACAAATATGCACAATCCATTTTTTCAACATGCACTTCTTAACTTGCGTGTGTGAAGTTGGCCCCCTAAATATTTGGATCAGACGAGATTTTCCTTGGCTAGTTAGCACTCAATTTAGACTGGTTGGGCTACCCACTTTCAGCCTTTGGGCTAGTCAAATAAAGGATATATGGGTGTCCAAACTTTGCGGAAACAACTTCACGCTATCCCCCCAAATGTTTGGGCCAGGCGAGATTTCACTTGGGCTAGTACTCTTTTTGGCTGGTTGGGCTAGCCAATTTCAGCGTTTGGGCTAGCCAAATAAGGAAGATAGGGGTGTCCAAAAATGTGGGAGCTCCATCTTAAATCTTCGCTACTGAAGCTGGGGCCAGACGAGATTTCACTTGGGCTTGGTAGTACTTAAATTGGGCTGGTTGGGGTAGCTGCCTTCAGCTTTCGGGCTAGTCTAATAAATGAGACAGGGGTGTCCAAAGTTTGGGGGGCAACTTCACGATAGCCCCCCAGATGTTTGGGCCAACCGAGATTTTACTCGGGCTGGAGGGAATGCGGCGTTGGACCAACACTTAGTACGACCAACAGCCTCTCAAGCAGAAAGAACCGGCGTATGTGGTCGAACACCGTATTAGTCCAACGCCGGATCAACGAAGTGTTAGTTTCATGCCGGTGTTTGTTCTACGGAGGTGCCCCCCAAAATAATTTAAGATGATATTTTTTATTATCTTTTTAGGTTTTATATATATATCTGGGGCGTTGTCAATTCTATTGTTCGTGCAACACCATGTTGGTCCAATGCCGTGTTGGCCCAACGTCGTGTAGGTCTAACGCCGTGTTGGTTGAACTGTGTTGGACCAACTAATAACCGACATACGACCAATGACCTTGCCAGAGACATACTGGTATAAGCTAAATATTGTACACAATTAATGTAAAATGTGGCCTTCTTGTAGAAACATGACTGAATTTTTCGAATTTCCAGTGTATTTTTTGTAACGCACCGTCTTAGAGGGGCAACAAGGACATAACAAAGGTGGTGGAATGTTAAAAAATATTTTAGTAATGTAAATGAGCGTCAGGTTAATAGCAAAACTCACAGAATTAATGATCCGATGCTACTTGCATGTGTCAGTGACTGAGACTGGGACTACACCCTTCTTCCAAAAGTCACTTAAAAAGAAATCCACAGTCAATGCTCTTAGAGACATATAGTACTGGCAGAATCTTTTTTTACAATTAATGTTAAATTTGAAGTTGTAGAAAAACGTACACTGTATGCATTTTTTAAATCTGGAATGTTATTTTGGCACCGCATCGCCTTAGGAGCACAAAGGGCGTAATAAAAGTTAGTGGAGAGTTACAAATATTCCAGTTGGGTTAGGCGTCGCGTTGTGAAAAAAAAAAGTTAATTTTCTGTAGGTTTTTTTTTCTGATTTTTTTTTTTTTTTTTTTTTTTTGTGTGTGTGTGTCGTGTAATCAGCAGGATTTGATTTAAACTTTCATACATTCATCCCAATTTACTTTGCTTTGTTTTCCTGCACACTTACGAGGTAAATGATGGGATTATTTATACATTCACTGCCTAGATCTTCACCCTGACAAACATAATTAATTAACTAAAGATGTATGGACTGAAGTTATTTGGTATAGTTTGTATTAAAATACTACTAAACTTCTAGGGAACTGAAGAAATATTTTGGATTATAGAAAGAATTTAAGTTCCTATAATAAAACTTCGGAGACTGAAATCTGAATTCTTACCGGAATATGCTCTCATCCTGTGTAAAGAATACATTAGTTTCTAATTACGGCATTATTCAAGGAAGATATGTATTTTTGATCATAATTACTATCTGCAAAAATCAATTATCTTTAGCTCAGAATCCCAGGAAATAATAAGGGCAGAGATATATGTTTGGGTATACTAGTACATTGTTTTTGAATTGGAATTTAGTTTTTAAGGCCTTTATGCAACTTTGCTTCAGGCAGGTTGGATGACGATGAGATGAATTGGTGAAATGAAGAAAGTGGGAAGAAATGGGAGAACCCCAAGAAAACCAACGCACACAGTGTTTGTCCACCACAAAGCCCACATTGTGTGAGCAGGGATCGATCCGACAGCCGCTAGTGCCAGAGGTGAGAACTCTACCAATTGAGCCACCACGGCCCCACTAATACATTGTGCTTCACTATAAAAACACTGGGCATCATTGCTGCCCCATGCTCCGGGCTTCAAGGCTCGTCCCATACTCTGAAAATATATATACAGATAGAGACAGTGTAACAAAAGTATTTTTTGTTATATGCATATTAAAAAAGGAGTTGTATGAACGCATAATGAATGCTCTTGTAAACAAACAACTACATATAGGTTTTCTTTAATGCGTCTGTTGCAATAGGGCTATGAGAACTATTATTTCAAAGCATATCATAATGTAGCCAAGTCCCGCTGATCCCCACGCGCTTTTTTGAAAGTATAGGAATAGCTAGGCACGTAACAACATGGGGATCATTTAAAAAATTGAATTTTAAAATAGGGTGACAACGCTGACAAGTGGGTGCTTTGGTACAGGGAACTACCACAGTATGTTTCAATTGTGTCGAATATGTATACTCAAAATTTGGTGCGGATACGTCGAACTGAATGGAAGTAGTAAAAATATAATTTTCAAAATTGATTGACAACACTGTCAACTATAGGACCTGAAGTACCTCTATGACGCGTCCCAGTACGTAAATATAAAGTTTAGTCCTAATATATTCAACGATATGGAAACAATTAAAATTGTATTTTCTAAAATTGGTTAGCAGCACTGACAACTGCGGCGCTGGAAGTATCCACATGAACTGTCCCAGTAGCTAATGAACATGTCAAATTTTGTGTAAATCAATGCGAATACGTCCAACGAGAACAAATATGAAATCTAGTTTTTTTAATCGTTTGGCAGCCGTGACAAACTACGGTGTCTGGAGTGCCTGTATGGTCTGTCCCAATACCTAATAAACATGTATGTAAAATTTAGTGTAAATCAATGCGCACGTGTAGATTTGTATTAATAAAGGCATTTCTATAAGTTGAATTTTAAAATAGACTGGCAACACTGGCCACTGGGGTGTTTGAGGTCGGGGACACCAAAAACTTTCTTCTATTGTGTTGAATGATGTTTAAGCTAAATTTGAGACAGATACGGCATGGAAGAAGTGTTTTTCAAAAAAAAAATTAAGTTTGCAACACTGAGAACTGGTCAGCCCAGAAAATCTCACATACACCAAAAGAATTTGTAATCTAGGGTTTAATTTATGCTGTATTTCTTCTTAATTACCTATGTAAAAGTAATTCTTGCTTAAAGAGATGTTAGCAGTATTACAAATTGCTGGCCTAAAAAAACGAAATTTAGAAGAAAAAACGAAGACTTATATTCTTTTAAAATATAAAATGGATTTTAGAAAAAAACGAACATTTTTTTTATTATTATTATTTATAGTACTAGGTAGGCAGAATGCCAATGAACGTCGAATTAATCGGAAAGTCACATAATTAATGTTCGGACGCTAATTGCATGAGCCAGTGTCTGTTTTGTTGGCTATAGCCCCCTTTCAAAACTATTTAAAAGAACTTAACTGTAAATATACTCAACAGGGAAATATTCACAGAACCTAATTTTTTGTACAATTAATGTGAAATTTGGCATTTCTGTAGGTCCAAATTTTACGTCAGGCTGGACATTTTTGAGTTTTTATAGCACCCCCTGTGCCCCTCCAAAATCGCTGGCTTGCCAACATATCCATTCAGATGTGAAAATTCTGATTTTGTGTACAAGAATCTCAAAATGCACTTTACTTTTGAGAAAAAAAAAAAAATAACTTCTCACACTATGGCCTTACTGAAGCCATTTAACGTGTAGTCCTTTTAAGTGATCACTGGAACGGGGCTGCAGTCGCAAAGACAGACACTGGCTTATGCAAGTAGCATCGGAGCATTTATTCTGTACTATTTGTGATTAATTTGACGCTCATTGCCATTCAAAAAAGAAAATGTTGAGTTTTTATAAAGCCTCCCTTTATTACTCCTCTTGTCCACCGTTTAGGAGGCGCGTTGCCGAAAGAACGTAACAGATTTAAAGCATTCATATTTTTTACACTAATACCAAATTTCATCATAATTGTGTAAAAAAAATAGCTTCTGCCAGTATGTCTCTGGTAAGTGCATTTATCATGGAGTTCTTTTTAAGTGATTTTAGATGGTGACTTTAGTTCCCATATCGGTCGCTTGTATATCACCCAAGAAAATGGTTGAGCAACCCCTGGAAAGGTCCTGTAGGTTATGAAAACTTAGTTATTATTCTCCAGAGCATGCATACTGGATACATGCTGTGACATCGTTTCCTGTTCGAGAATTTTAAGATAACATTTTATAAAACATGCACAAGGGTTGTATTACCATATGATGTTTAGACATTAATTCATATATATTTTACCTCCTTTCATTCAGAATGTTTGTGTATTATTTTTAAACGTTCCAATTGTCTAACATCCCCGTTCTTGTCTTCCCCTCCTTATAGCAATCACCCCTTTTTTTATATATCTATCTTAGCCTCAGTCCCCTACCATGTGTATTATAAGAATTATAAATATCATAACTATTGGTGAATTGGTTTCCAAAGATGAATATTTCTCTCAATTGTAAGAAAGTATTTTTAAGATAAGTAATGGTCACCACGAGAGATGAGAAGAAACTGGAACGGGTATTGATTCATCCAGGATTTTCAGTTGGGGTGGGTTGAGTTGGGGTAGAGTGTAGAGTCAAAATTGGGAGGATGCAACCAAAGTTTTGCATGCTTTTTATCGATCTTTTACCGTAAAGGAATAATGATGAGGGTGTGTCTCCCATTTGGGGGCTGGGTATGGCAGAATCACTCGGTACGAGAGAGAACAAGTCCTGAAAGCACATGGGTCTTATTGAAGAAGCTCCCCAAAATGCAGCATGAAGTGTTTTGGGGGCTTACTGTTAATTTTATTCCATTGATACAAAACAGGTGTTGCCTTTTAATCCAGCATTTAATACTTCACTTTGAACTTGAATGCAGTTTTCTATTTTGACTAACAGGAATACAATGCGAATGGTGATGGTCATTCGTGGCATTTTTGTCTCGCACGCATTTAACCACTAGAGTCTCGCCAAGGATTGTGTGAAAATAGTAGACCCTTACTTTCATGGCTTTGACAATATCCTAACTATCATAACGTAATGACTTATACCTCACTGAAACGCTCATGGATTGTAAATTCCAATATGGTATCCATTATGCCCATCGTGTCCAAATATGAACAAAAAGAAGAAAGGCCAAAATATTCAGAAAAAATTATTTTCTTTAGAAATTGTGGGAGTTGGTTACTTCCATTGTGCATTGCTAAACCAACACAAGCTGCGTCATTACATATCGAGTTATGACGTGATTTGTGTCGATGCTACACTAACTTTGAGCACCTACAACTCCGTCACTACGCATGATACATTTTTTAAATGAATTTTTCTCTTGTTTTGATGTGACGAATCATCTTGCCAAGTTTGACCCATACTTTGCAACCGCCCTGTATATTATCTAGAAGAAATAAATAGATGCTTCGAAAGCGACGCAGCATTTGCAACCGGAGGAAGATAAAATTCATTAGCTTTGCGGATGACATGGTTCTTCTTGCAGAAAATGAGACATCACTTAAAAATATATTTAAAAAGCTGCAAAAAAGCTGTGGAAAACATGAAATAAAAATAAACGTGAATAAAACAACAGAGATGGTAATTGGAACACATCTAACCATAGCAAACATCAAGATTCGAAGTGAAAGAGTAGGACAGGTATTTGCGAAGTATCATAAGCGATGATGTGAAATGTCAGAAAGAGCTCAAGGCGAGAATAGCGATAGCCTAAGAAACAGAATCTCTTCTGCTGACCTCTGAACGAAGAGTTGCGAAAAAGATTAATTAAATGTTTTGTAAGGAGTATTGTGTTGTATGGAGCGGAAATGTGGACATGGAGAAGAATTGAAAAAATAAGTTGGATACAGAAGATGCCAAATGAGGAAGTGTTTAACAGAATGTGCGAGATACGAACAATACTGGAAACTATCAAAAAGAGGAAAAATGGTTAGGACATTGGCTGCGCAAACATTTTATATTGAGAAATGCAATTGAAGGTACGTATGGTAAACTCTAGTAAAACATTACTTTAGTTTGCCGCATTGAAGAAAATCACTTAAATCCAGTATAGTGGAAGAGGGAAATAAAACAATAGCACGTTACTAGTGCTCGATGGCTGGCTACTAGTACTGTAAAAATAATTGCCTGAGCTTGACATGCCTACCGTACATAAAAATAATAAAAGAAATAAATAAAAAGATAAAATCTTCAAACAACCACCCATCGTTTTGTATAGTCAAAGTAAGATTGCATTAGCAACACACAGCTGTACTGGTTCAACGCTGTGTTGGTCAAGCGTTATGTAGGTTCAGTGTTGGTCCAACGCCGTGTTCGACCGAACGCTGTGTTCGTCCAACGCCGTGTTGGTCTTACGCCGGTGACAATCCACGCTAGAGTTTTTACAAAAACTATTATTACATAATTATTTCATTATTATCAAGATTCGTGTTTTACCATGTTGGTCGTATGCCGATTACTATTGAGGGTCTGACGCCGTGTTGGTCCAATGCCATGTTGATCTAGCGCCGTATTCATTCAACGCCATGTTGGTCCAAGACTGTGTTCGTCCAACGCCGTTGTTTTATAGTTGTGTATGTAATTGTAGCGGTGGATGACGGAAGAAATAAATGAGAGCCGGAAAGAGAAAAACTTTTTGTTTTGTGTATGGAAAGAGAGAATGAATAATTATATATAATTTGAATAAAGAGAGGATTTTATTTTTTATATTATTTAACAAAATAAATCTTTCTTTAGGTTAGTGCGAAGATAAAAAAGAAAATAAACTTAATTGAACAATTTATATATGCAAAAAACTGCAATATTACCAGGTGCGTAAATATGAAACCGGAATTTATGTACAGAAAAGACACAGTGATTGGATGACAATGCTAAGAACTATTTTATTCGAAGTATTGGCCATCGCTAGCGATACACTTCTGTCATCGTTCCGGCAATGTGTGGATGTGAGACAAAAGAACTGTGTATCTTGTGCTGCAAACCAGCCATCAAGCCATTTTCGTACATTTTCGTCAGATGTGAAGCGCTGTTCAGCAAGTGCGTGTCAAATGGATGCTAGTAAGTGAAAATCGGAAGGCGCCAAGTTTGGTGAGTAAGCCGCATGCGGAAGGATTTCCCAGCCAAACGTCGCAATCGTTTCCTTGACCGGTTTTGCTGTGTGGGGGTGTTTTGCATTATCGTGAAGCACAATCACTTTATGTTGTTTTTGGTCATATTCTGGTCGTTTTTCACGCAAAGCTTGATGCAAATCGGTCATTTGTTGTCGGTAACGTTGGGTATTAACGGTTTCGCCAGGTTTCAACAGTTCATAATAGATCACTCCCTTCTGATACCACCAAACACAAAGCATTGTCTTCCGTCCACAGCGATTTGGTTTTGCAGTTGATGTCGCCGGTTCTCCTGGAGTTACCCATCATCGTTTACGCTTAGGATTCTCAAAATAGATCCACTTTTCGTCACCATCACAATCAGGGAGTACGCTACACCCACCCGACACCCCCCCTAACACCCTCCCTAGACTTCGACAACACCCCCCTAAGGAAAATTTCTGAACCCCCCCCCCTAAGGGGGGTGTTCTTTCGCGACATTTAATAGTGAGAAATTCCTGGAATTTCGATTTACGAAGACGGCAGTTATGGTAATACACAATCAAATCTTGGTAGTAGTTTTGCATTTATTCCGAAGAAATAGCTTCTTTTGGGCTAATTCCTTTGTCACCTCGCAAAAATCCATCAGCAGCAAAAGAAATGAGGCAGGAAACAATAAACATCCCCGTATGAAAGCATCTGTTTGGTGGCTGCCCCTGCAGTGTTAGAGTGCAGAGATGCTAGACTCACTTCAGATGCACTCATTATCTATTAAGTTGTTTTGTGTGCACAGTGGAAAAGGCGGAACGCCTCACAATGAAAAGGAGTATTATTGAAATAAAGGAACAAAGTTTAAGAACTCGTACAAATGCATTAATTTTTCTAATTTAAGTGAATCTTTGCTTCATAACTAAATTAATGGAAATAAAAGTAACAATGTTTACAAACTTGATGCGACGACCTTTCCAATACCTAACTCTGTGTTCTTCAGGGTCTGATTTCATCATACTCTGATTCATTCAAAAGAAAACAGGTAATATTCATCTATGTCAACGCTAACGAACATTTTGTGAAACAAAAGCGATATGAAATGAAGCACCGAGCGGCCGTAGCTCAATGCTTTGGAGCTGGCTTCGCATTCCGGAGGTCCAGGATTCCATTCCTGGAGACGGCCATCCTGACTGAAGTTTTCAAGTCTTATCATATGTTATTTCAAGGAATCATATGTTATTTCAAGACTATGTCCGTTTCCGTCCAATTTCCTTTCCCATTGTTCATGCTTGTTGTTGTTGCTAAGCTCCAATGTAAAATAGTCTCCGAGTTGTATATGGAGATACCCGAAATAAATAAATCTTCGGAAGTCTGTGTACAGACAGACCACAAGTGGCTGGAGACAAAGTCATACGTTTCCCTATGTAGGTATCAGTTAAATAAGGTATCATTCAAACACTCACTCATTTGTGCCAGACTTCGGTACTCGAACTCGTGACGTACAGACTAGCACAAACTCACATACAGACAGACAATAATTAAAAGAGCTTTCTTTTTTGTTATCCTGAACGTGTTACGTTGTCGTAAAGATAAAAAAGAGTCCTGAAAAATTTTCCTTAGTCAAGATAGTATGACACTGGCTACATAGTTTTTCCGATTTTTTTATTTAACTCTACTCCCAGATGAAAT
>JAGDQP010051017.1:0-14109 GCA_022664845.1 Lepisma saccharinum | reverse complement strand
CATCAGTGGAACATTTTCGTATGTAGAGACTTAATAATTACCAAAACCGGATAAAAACATGATGGATTACTCCCACCATAGACCACCATACCGTGGGTGGATAGGTGATTTAGGACACCGTCCTGGACGTCGATCACGATCCAACTATTATCCTGACAGTTTACGATTGTCATAGCAGATTCATTTTTCATCTGAAGTAAAAATCCGGTGCAAGAAACCTTCCCGCTTATTCCTCACACTCAGAGAATTGCACAGCTACAGACGGTGATTCTTGTTAAGAGGTTTAAACTCACGTGGAACGCATGAGCCCCTTCTTCACCTTACCGATCGCACAGAGCCACCGACTGACAGTGGTATGGTGTATGCCTACCTCGTCTGCAATAGCGCAAACACTTTTCCGAGGGTCTGTTTCCACGGTATTCCTGAGCAGTTTATCCGAACATAATGTTGGTAGTTGCTCACATTGCAATGTTGTGTCACCGGTACAAAATTTGACAAACCAACGGTGAATGGTGCAATCATTCGACACTCCTGTTTCAAATGCACTGTTAATGTTTTTTGTGGCTTGCTGTGCAGAATGCCCCAGTTTAAATTCGTAAAGAAAAATCACTCGCAATTATGTGTTCCCCATGGTGAACTTTCATACGACCCTTGTAATAGAATTGGGACCCCACCACCCACCACTTATAATAAGGTTGGTTACAGTAACGCCACTTATAATAGCGGTGTGGTGGCGGTTGTGGTTGTGGCGGTGGTGGCGGAGATATGCACTAAAGCCATACGCCGAAGTCTTAAAGGTTCTTAGGTTTGACACTAACGCATCGACTTTTCCCGACGCCAATTAACTTGCTTAACACTAACACTTTATCAATACACATTACCAGACGTGACTGCCACCAAGATATACATATGCACGCGTACGTGTGTGCTACCGCCTCTTTATGGCAAAAATTTACTTCAAAACCCAATTTGACAAGCACACACTTTTCTGGGGTAATGCCGGTAATTTACTTACACCCTACTCAAATCATGCAGAGTAGAAACAATTGAGGGAAAATAAATATACAATGTATAATCGTATGCGGATTTATGAACACACTAAAGCAGTAACACATTAGCATGTACGGCTCGGATACCCATTATTATTATTTTTATATTTTTGCTACTTTTATTTAAATAAGAACACTAATATTTGCCTTTTTTTTAGATTATGCTAATAGACACACTTTAGCGAAATCGGAACAACGGAAATCGGATTGAGAAACGGATATAGCAAAGTTATGTACCAACTGCTTTTAATACTTTTTTTCACTACGCCATGTAGCTGCAAATGTGTAGAAGTGTGAAAACATGGATATTTTTTACATGTACTCGTGGATTTCGAGTACTGTCACCGAAGAATGTATGTAGCTTGATTTTCTAACGAAGACGATTGGATAAAATAATTGTGAGCTTTAGTTGTTTACGACAGCTTAACAACGTTGATACTTTACATTAACCCACACTTTACTCTTTCTTCGTCGACGTTCCAACAGCGAGTCCTCTTCCGCCAGCCAGTGCTGCGCGCCCCAAAAGTTACACCAAAAACCGTTGGAAATGTAAAAATGACCAATCAAGAGTTCTAGTTCAAATCCAGGTGTTGGCACCGATCGTTTGCTGTCATCCTGTGACCCTTCAATAATTATCACTGCGCCACACTGGTCCACCGCCCATGTTACGTCACCATAAAAAGTAGTGCCATGAGAGAGGTGTTTCAATGTATTTTAAAGTGAAACATAATAATAATTACTTTATAGAGAATGCACACACGGTCATTAACACTGTTTGTACTTTCAAAAGTAAAGAGAAACAAAAATACTGCTTCTTGGGGAAAAGATGGTCTTCAATACCGAAGCCATCCAGAATTTTCCGTTCTGGAGTCTGCATGGTGGCGCTTCTAAGTGGTGATACAGCTAGGTTACTGTTACGTGTATCGAAGGAAAAAAAAGTGAGTGGAAGGGAATGGTAGAGGAAAATAAAAAAAAGTATGCTCTGAGCTCGTTGATGCTTAGAGCTGTGGCAACTGAGAGCAGGAAAAAATCGCTGTTCAACAACACACTGGCTCCTGACTCTCTGGGTATCCGAGCCTGTTTGCTGGACGTATACAGAGTTTGTAACGTTAGAGGTTTGACCTCAGTTGGTCTTTGTGTTGTGTTACTGAGGTGTGTTTCCCGCCAGGTGTCAAAACGGTCATTTCATTTGCGCCAACCCAATAGAAACAAGAGACTGATAAAAGAAAATTGAGTTTAGAAAACAGGCGCATGAGTAGTCTATGAGCACTAATTTAACAAAACTTTTCAGCTTTTTATTAAAACCGGTACTGAAGTGGGTTTTCTTTTCACTCTAGCAGACATTATGTTGTTTGAGTGCAGTAAAATTAAAGGGTGTTCTGGCGGTGATAACTCATTCATTGGTAATTATCTTGTCAGGTAACTGGGAAACCTAGGTCCTGGTCAGGGTATCGATGAAGTTTCAGTGCCTTTTTCAAATGTAAATGAATGTTAATTTTATTTTGAAGCCTCCGAGTAGGTGGATATCTGTAATGAATAACACATTAGCGATACTGGCTTCAGTTTATGTTCTTTGTATGTTGTTCAAATTTTATCAGGTGGGTAAACGTTTAACGTTAGTACTGATAAATTTTGATCGGATGCTTGCTTTATATGTAAGAATAACAAACATATTTTACATAGATGATCTATTTAGAGAAATCAAATTTTGTTTTTACATTACTTTACTAACGCTCAGTTTATTTTTCGAATGTAAGTTTGGTATTCCTTGTAAAAGAAAGTTAGTTACATACATCAAATGTAACATATCTAGAGATGGAAGGTCTAAATTTGTCTATAATTTAGAATAATAAGCATTCTTGTTTCGACTTTTCTAGACATCGTGAATAATGTGAGCTAAATATTTCGAAGTGCATTTCGTAAGCCTATAGTTTCTTAAAAGGTCACAAGTCTTGAAAATTTCTCTATGACCTTCATATTGATGAATAATAGATGAAGAAAAGCGTTCTGTAGATGACCCTTTTGTCACTTTGATTATATGTCACTCGAAGTGAATCGGCCTGATGAGTTGCATCATTTGTGTTATTTTTATTTGTATTTATAGATATTTACAACATTATATCAAAGTTGGAAGCACATAGGACATACTACATGTAATATGTTTTATGTGTGTGTGTGTGTGTGTGTTATCGAACTTGTTAGTGTTACTTATACGGACCAACAATTTGCACCATCACCAAGGATGCAATAAAATTACCAAAGTACACCACAATATCTTTCAAAGAGTAAGTTTATTATTAAAAAGTAGTATTTAAAATTATATTTAAGTGTTGTATAAATAGTAGTCTAATCGTTGCTGAATGTATTAAAATAACATTGAATTCACCTTAAATTTACATCGACTCTTTTTTAAATTAAATTATTTCACATCCTATTTACCTGGCTTGAAGTTCTTGTAGCGCATGTTAGGCCTTTGTTGCACACTGGTTGCACACAGTGGGTGACATCACTGCAACGTTTATAATCTTGCTCTCAAAAATTCATTTTCACTTGCTTTTTAAATAAACACTCTTAGGTTTAGCAATTAGTGATAAAGTCCAAATTATGCAATTTCTCCTCTAGCTTATTCGTGTATTTCAAATCTAGAGCAGAATCCTGAGAGTCAAACGACTATTAATTTGAAAAGCGAGTGAGGGCATCTGAAATTAAATATGTTTCTATTTACCATTTATAGCAAACATTTGAACATGAATCTGAGACGTACTAGCAAGAAGGTATTAATTTCTCTCTTCACTGAAAAAAAAAAAAAGTACTAAACATGTTGTAGAGTCTGGAGTAAACAAACCGTTTCTAATATCCTTCTCTAAAGGATAAGTGAGAGGTAGGATTTTGAGGTGACTTTTACCTTCTTCTTAGAGACTGCTTGTTCTAGATTATAATGTAGCTCACTGCATGTGTTTCTCATCTCGAAAGCTAATTTTAATATAGCACATTGATCACCAGAAGTAATATATACATTCAAAGTATTAAGGAAAGGAGAAACAGCACTATATATATATATTGCTACTTTTGATCAAAATACAAGAAGATAAAAAACCGTGTCATTTACCGAGTTCTTATTACCTGGGCTATATTGACTTAGAATTAGCCAAAGATGCCAGTCAGAAGAGAGCGAAAGTCCGAAAAGTAGAAATGACCAATTTGACGCCATTATTTAAGAATTATATTAGACACTTGTCTAATATTAAAATAGAATATCATAAGGTTAGATAAGTATGGGTTCAGTTAGGTAGCCGAGTCTGGGTGGTATCTAAATCCACCCAGTACATTTATACATTCTTAATAATTCGATAATAATATTAATCGTTCATTGATAGCATCAAAATATTTAATTGACAAAGCATATATTCTAGAATATATCTGTACATTGCAGGACAACAATGTATTCAACTCTTTTGTTCAATTCCTCTATATTGGAAACCATCCCAATATTCTCAATGTTAACTTACTTCTGCAAAAATACCATTGATGAGTTGAAATATTCTTATTACAGATTTATCTGTAATATGTTATTGAAGTTCACTATGAATACTTCAATATTACATTATAAATATACTACACTATACCATATACCAAACAAACAGTAATCAGTCAGTCCAGATTCAGTACATAGAATAATGAGACATCACTAAAATCAATGTTGATCATGTTGCATTCTTCAGTATTTTGGTCCTTACTTTTGAATCTTGCATAAATTTTGCTGTTTTATTAAAACATTGTTTCAAACAATCAGCTTCTCATATCTAACAATTCACTCCTTTTTTCGTTTTTTAGACATTAATCAGTAACTGTTCCCTAGTGAACTCTATGCATCCGTCATTCACTCACCTTTCCATTAAATTTCAATTCATAACTTAAATAAAGTAATCTTTAAATTAATTCCATTTAGTTTGTTCCATTACTTTTGTGCGTGACTGTACCAAACAACCAAAGCAAAAAATAATATTAAATCACTCATACTAACTATATATACAATCAGTAAATAAATATCACTCATATATAAGATACATTCATACCAACAAGCAGATTGATTACCAACAAGCAAATTGAAATTACTTAAAATAAAATAAGTATGAATAATTACGAAAGATACAATGAATGTGTAGCAGTAAAAATGTAACTGTTCGTAGTACAATTCAGTCAGTTTAGGTTAAGTTCAAAATTTGGAGTAGAGGAGTGAACACATCACGATAGTAATCGAAAGGAATTTCAGTAACCTTCACAAGGATAAAGTTTGTTTTATGTTTTGTTCTCTGAGATCTACGTAATACTGATACATGTTGCACTTCCGGTGTAACCCTTGGCTCAAAACTCCACCATTCAGTGTCTTCAGAATTACTTTGTGAGTGTTTTTGCTGTATTGATACAGATACTCCCAATTGGTGTAAATGCACTGTTCGCTTTCTGCCTAGAATTTCAACTTCTTCCATATGAGATCCTAACGTTTTAGTCACTTTTCCTGGTATAAACTTTGGTAGACGGTTTGGCATATTTTTAACATACACTCAACTATTCACTGAAGGTTATTTTGTATGGGGTTGAATTTTGTCCCTTTTGAGTGCTCCATATTGAATATAGCTTTGGTTGTCCAAATATTGAATCTATTATTTGGGATATAAGTTAATATTAGCTGTGCTGGTGATTGACCTCCTAGTAAAGGGGTATTTGCAAATCGTAAATCCCTTTGAATTTGTTTTAATACTTCATTCTAGTTTTCAGATTTGTTTTGATTCACGCGTTTTTTTAAGTTCGGTAAGTTTTTCACTTCTCGTACGTGCATTTCGGCTAGCTAATTACTTTGGGAATGCTAAGCTGGGGATCTACGTACCGTTATGCCATGATCCTTGCAACATTGTATAAAATCCCAAGAGGAAAACGGTGGGCCATTGTCCGTAACTATTACTGTAGGATATCCCAGATTGTTACAGAAATTATTTAGTTTATCTACAGTTACATATACTGTGGTTCCATTCACCATATCAAGTTGCAACCATTTTGAAGAACTATCAACTATCTATCAGCAGGAACTTGTTGCCAGCAAATTCAAAAACATCTAAATGTACCCGCTGTAATGGCTGAGTGCATCTATCCCATGGAACATTATACATTTAGGACCTCGATACCTGAAATTGTAGGCAGGCTTGGCAGCTACGCAAATAAACTTCTGCTTCACTATCAACGTCCGGCCACCAGTAATATGAGCGTAATGTAGACTTGAAGCGACCAATTTCTAAATGTATTTTGTGCAGTACAGTCAATATCTCTTGGCGAAACACTACAGGTATGATCAATTTATTTCCATAGAATAAGCAGTTATATTGGAATGTTAATTGTGCCCTTTTCGCAAAGTATTGTTGGAACGTTTTGTTTTGACAAGGTTTCGGTAAAGTTTTTGGCCATTCGTCTCTGTTCCAGGTGCTGATTTGTCTTAAATTAGGATTTTTTTTTGTCATTAGGGATAGACTTTATGACTAATGACTCCTTCTTGACCCTTTGTATATAATTTTGAGACGCTGCTTTATCGTGAGTACTTTCCGAAGATCGCAACCGAGAGATGCAATCTGCAACCGGTGCTTGCTTAGAATAAATTATTTTATAATCACAGCCTGAAAGAAACAGTGCCCACCTAACAAACCGTGGATGAATTTCAGAGGATATCGCTTTGTTTAAAAAAATATAATTGAGATTGAATCCGTAATCACAGTTAAGAATCTTCCGTATAAATATTTATGATTTTTTTTTACTCCGAAAATTAAAGCGATCGATTCTTTTTTAAATTGTGATTTCGGCTGCTGATAGTGAAGCTGAGGCCCATGACACAGTTTTTAATCTTCCAGAGTTGTCTTTATTGCAAAGCTGAAACCCCACGCCGTGGGGACTAGCAACTGTGAATAAGAAAATCTCTTCTTTGGGGTTGAAATCATAATTTTTATTACAATCTGTACCGAAATGATTTATTCTGTCGAATTGTGTTTGATGTTCTAACGTCCAGTTCCATTCAACATTTTTCTGTAGAAGTTCATGCAACAAATGGGCATGAGACGACAAGTTTGGATATTTTTCTGAAAATAATTTTCCATTCCTAAGAACGAACGTAATTGACTGATGTTTTCTGGACAAGAAGAATTCATAATGGCTTGTTTGTGTTTGTCTATGTGCTTATAACTATCCGCGGAGATTTCGTGGCCCAGATATTAATTCTCATTTTTCAAAACTGTATTGCTATTCACCTTGATGTTTAGTGATAAAAATTTATTTAGTACTGCTCTCGTTTTATTATAGCAATCCTCGACGCTTCTGCCCCAGTGACCACATCGTACAGGAAAGCTTGCGCAAAATCAAACTCTGCCACCCCATAAATTGAGGAAAAATATATGTACTTGTGGATAGCCCAATAATCTCTTCATTTCAAATAATCCCCATTGCATATTTATAGTTAACTATTTACTCGATATTTCATCTAACGCAAGTAGTTGATATGTTTGATTTAAATCAAAAACTACATATGTAGTGGCACCCTGTAACTTGGGCAACATGTCGTTCAAAATTGGTAAGGGATAAAACATGCGCTCTAAACATTTGTTCACAGTCACCTTGTAGCCTGCGCAAATTCTTATTTCGCCAGACTTTTTGGACACTACTACGATGGGTGTAGCTCAATCTGAGTACTTGATCGGTTCTAAAATATATTGAGTTACAAGTTTATCTAGCGCCGATTTAACTTTATCTTCTAAACTATATTGAATGCGATAATACTTTCTAAATAAAGGCACTGCAGAACCATTTAGACATTATAACTGGAAATTGAAGTATTTATGTCCCCTGAAAACGCATTTGTAAATTCTTTATGCAACTCAGTTTGCATTCCAACCAAATCGTCGTCTCGCGGTGATAGGACAGTAGATAGAGTTGTACGTGTTTCTGTTGAAAACATTTGTCTCCAAATAGGCCACAGTATATTCAAACCGGGTCGACCCAAGATAACGTATTTTAACTGATTTGAAACTACAAAGAATTGCAAACTGGTTTCAAAGCCATTTATTTTGGAATCTAGCATGACAGCCCTTTCTACTGGCAGAGATTTCCCATTCGCGGTACATAAAGGCTGGTTAGTTACTTGTATTGTGGCTGAGGGTACTACCTTATTCAACATTGCTTCTGAAATTACGTTGGCGCAGGTCCCAAACTCTATTTCAACCCATATTGCTTGTTGGTTAATACACATTTTCTCTTATACATGGCGTTGTATCCAACATACCAATATTATTTATTACCAATGAAATAAGCGCTTCTCTTCATCCAGTGTATGCTTGACCCCGTTCATTTTAGAAAATCTATGTTTTATATTTAACTTACATGACGCATTAAATTCTTAGCTTTATTAAACCAACCGCATTGCGGCCTATATGAACGCGTAATATGATTCCACATTCTACCGAATGTACTAGATTTGATTTTCCCAAGCTGTTGTTACTATTAATCTCACTTTGAATCGAGTAATTTCATATATGTAAACCTCGATCGCTAGTTTATTAGACACTTGTCTCATAATGTTAGATGAGTATGTGTTCAGTTAGGTAGCCGAGTCTGAGTAATATCTAAATCCACCCGGTACCTTTGAACTTTCTTAATAATTCAATAAGAATATTAATCGTTCATTGATATCAAAATATTTAATTAACAAAGCATATCTTCTAGAATATATCTGTACACTGCAGGACAACAATATATACAGCTCTTTTGTTCAATTCCTCTATATTGGAAACCATCCCAACATTCTTAATGTTAACTTACTTCTGCAGAAATACCATTGATGAGTTGAAATATTCTTAGTACAGATTTCTCTCTAATATATTATTAAAGTTCACTATGAATACTTCGTTATTCCATTATAAATATACTACACTGTACCATATACCAAACAAACAGTAATCAGTCAGTCCAGATTCAATGTATAGAATAATGAAACATCAGTAATATCAATGTTGATCATGTTGCATCCTTCAGTATTTTGGTCCTTACTTTTGAACCTTAAATACATTTTGCTGTTTTGAAAAACATTGTTTCAAACATCAAATTTCTCATATCAAACAAATTAACAAATTTCAAATGATGTGTGGATTTTCAATAAGAAAGATTTAAGTGCAGAAACTTGAAACAGAATAGTTATTTTTCGGTCAAATACCTAAACGGAATTACGTAAATACAGGAGTAGCCAAAATATAGTAGAATTTGGTAAATTGAAATAATGCTTCTAGTATTAAGTAATACGATAGTGTTAATTAAAAAAAAAACTGACATGCAACTGGTATTGCTTCTGATGCACATTGTGATCTTTCTAAGTTTTTCTTTCTGGGAATAAATGAAAATTCTTTCAGTGAGAATGTAGGTGTTAGATTGAAATTATTATTTGTCGGAGAATTGCATGATGTTTTACAGGGAACCTGAAATATTAGTTAATAGTCGTTGAAGCTCGAGGAAGTAAGTTTTATACTTTTACCGAATCTTGAAGGCTTGTAGAAATGTAACTTTATAAGCAAAACTGCTCTCTAGTATAAATAGGTAGAGAAGATAGGAAAATTCATATTAATGCTTGGAGTAGTTGTGGTTCTCTTTAGTATTGGAATCCTTCACTTCGAAAAACATAACAAAATAAGATTTATAAATGAAGATATCTTACTAGTACCGAAAAATACTGATTTTTAGTTTCAGAATCTAAAGGAAACGTATTGAACTCTTTCTTCAGAAGGAAGTTTTTGTTTTAAGAGTGAACGAATGTTAAATAAATGCTAAGATTATCTTATATATGTTTTTAATACTGATTCCTAATATGGTCTTTTTTTTATCGACAACTTATGGTTTTCGAATTATTCGCTAGAAACGTTGCAAATTGTTCTTTTCCCAAAGTATTATAACTTTTCAACAGGTTGCACTCGAAGAAAGTACGCAAATTGTACTGTTTCTCTCATTTAGTACTCGCTCCACTGTGAATATGTAATCATTCTAAAGCAATCTTTGTGTTTAAATTATTAAAATGTTTTCGAAATTTAAATAAGCGCATCGTGTCCACACGGAAATAATAACTGGAAACCCTGTTGTTTAACGCTTTGTAAAACTAGACGTAATTTACAAATTGTTCTGTTGATACACAGTTGCTCTGTATCGCCAACAGAACTAATTATTACTTTTACAAACGACAGTCTGTGTCCTTTACGGAACGTTCTGTACTCACTTAGTTAACAGTTTTGTGTTAATTTTTCCATTAAAGTCAACATCAAATGTGATTTTTATATGTTTTAATATATTGTTACCCTTCTTTACCGAAGGTTTTTCTATTATCGCTGCTGGAAGAAGTATGTGGCTCGTTTTGAACCAATCATAATCATGAGTTGGTAGAGACTTGCTAGTGGTTACGATTACAGAAGAATAAGGGTCTACAAGATGGTGTGGAGGTTAACTAGAATCCAGACAAAAGTATACTACTGACCAATGTAGTTGCCAAAGTTCATTTTAGCTATAATTTAGAAGTTCAAGTAAAATCATGAATTTCAATAACATAGCAATACTATTTGAATAGAAGGCAATTGCGGTAGTTGAATGCATTTAAGTTAAACCTTAATTTCTAACATCTTAAATTGACAAATAAAATATACATATTAAAACAGAGAGATTCATTGAGCTTAGACTTAAGAACAACGGTAATAAAACAGCCAGTCAGACTTGTCAAATTACGTTATTTTATGTTGATCTCAGATGGAGATAGAGCTAGTGTATTGTGTCGTGATTCTAAGATCTCTGAGAAGGAGTCTAGAATTCTAGTATCATATAAAGCTTTTACTTTGGTCAAAAATGTCACCGTCAACAATTCTCAAATTTCCGAATTTGCTCTGTTGTGATTATATAACAATTATATAACGTGTTTACTCTTACTGGTGCTACCATGTTTTTAATTCCAAGCTCATGCACATTTTAATATCTCTTGTTTATTCCTGTTGACCCATAATTACCGTCTCTTCACAATTTTATTAATCAACGTTGTCATTCTTTACATATGCAACTGGTTACATAAGAATAATAATTATACAATGAGTGTATCTCTTCCATAACTTATTTTGTAACAGTTTTCAAATTATCAGTATTTCTGCATTTTTATTTACATATGATTTTCTTGTATCTTCAGAATATACAGTTTGTATCTACCCTCATAAAAATGTATTTTGATTTATTTATACTGCCATTCTTTGTGCTGATAGTATGTTGTAACATTTATTTCGTCAAATCCCTTATGTGTTCATTTTGTTATTTCTGTGTAGGCCTACACACTGTCAAATTCAGTAACGAGTGCTAGGATTTAAATAAGATTCTGTTCGTGTTCATTCTGTTATTTCTGTGTGCACTCTGTCAAGTTCAACACAAGAAAATTGGTCACGGGTTTCAATGAAAGTATATTGAGTGATCCTTTTGTGCTCGAAATTATTAATAATTTTATATTTATGTAATTTATATCACTGTATAAAAATGAATCATCATTATTATTGTAAACTATCTCTATTACTCACCTTTGGAAATATTGTTGAATGGCTATGTAGTTGGAACTTTTGCGCAAAACCGACAGTGTCTCCCATATTTCGTAAGCTTTTCTATTGTACACAGTCACTCCAGTGAGGCTTTATAATTTATATTTGGTTCGCAATCATTTTCACATTAATTAATTATGATAATTTTAATTGATGTAAATTGATTGCTAAATTATTCACATTGGAAAAACACTGTAAAGCCAAGAATTAGCCTATACACTATACCTTTAAAAGGACTTTACACAGAAATGTCACGTTGAACTGATTTCATATTTACGCTGAATTGAATGTTAAATGAGAGAATCTGAACGACCTTGGGGGTTATTTTTCGATTGTAACCTTTTTTTTAAAGTCCATAGTCGAGAAAAGGTTTTAGGTTGTTTCAATAAGTTTTCGATTTTCGACTCAGCCAAATAATAATAATAAATAATTGTAATAATCATTTATATTTATAAACTGTAGTAGCAGATACATTAATTACTTTATGGGATTTATAGTAATAACAATAATTGTTATTCTCTACGTTGCAAAAGACCAAATATTCTAGAATTTTTTGTGTGCAATTGTCCTTTAACAAAAAAAGTATTATAATATGTAGAGGAAATTTTGAAGCAGTCAGACAGAAATAGTTTAGCAATTTGCGTGATATTCAGTACCGCTACCAAATTACCAATAGTATAGTCATTTAAAGCCAAAATGTTGTGATTAGTTTAAAATTCCTAAAAGCATGAAACTTGGTATACATGGCTACCCAAGTAACATTCTACAAGTTCCCAAAATCAAACTTTGCTACGGTTGCTATATTTGAAAATAGCGGCCAAAAGGAAGCTTCACATCAAACGAAGTTATAAGTAAAGTTTGCTCAGAATAAAATTATGGTTTTTTAAATTACTTTTTTTTTTGTCATTTGACCAATCCTATTTCCTCACACTAATGCTCTGTTCAGGTTTCTAACTGCAACCTTTTCTACTCAGAAAACTTAGTAGCTTTTTTTAAAATAATGAAATGGTTTTAAGAAATTAAATATTCCTGAAGATATTATGACTTTTAAAGCAGGATAAAACCATAGTATCAGATATTTTAGTTGTCTGCAAAGAAGCAGAGCAAACTTGTAAGACAGCCAAACTGTAGGTACAGTATATGAAAATGGTTATCATTTTTATCGAGTTTATTTGAATTTAAAGGACAGGAGACTTTACACTGATTACAGTAATCGATATGTTATATTTCATTATGCTGCGGATCATAACATGTATGCAAAAAGTTCTCTTTTCTATGTCCATAGATCTTTATAGATAAAAGTATATTAAATTGAATATATGGACAGTTACATGAAAGCATACTGTAATGATCACCATAACCTTTCGGATTTTTTTTTTCAAACAGATAAAATTCAAGTGAGAGTTACTTGCAATTTTATGATATTTAATTCTTAGTGCCTGTATTTTGTGTACTGACGTTACTTCTTTACAGAGAAAAGTGTAATGTACACTTTAGGAAAAAAAACTTTGGGGAACATTTATGTTGCTGGCATTAATTTCTACCTTCCGTTTTAAAAGAATGCTAAATGAAAATATAATGTTATGACAATCAGTTTAGCTTTGTACCATTTTGTGGTTTCAGGGTCGATGAACAGAATGGCCTTAACAACAAAGATTTGTAATTTTATGCTGAAGAAATAAATTTAAATGTTTTTTGAAGTGCTGTGTAGTTTTTGTGAAAGCTGAGAATAGGTTAATATAAGCCTCCATTTTCCAAGATGGCGGTTGTAGTACAAGTTTGATATTTGGAGACTTTTCTTATGCTACTTAGGTAACCAAGTACTTTTTATATACCAAATCCATCCTTTTAAGATTTTTTAAAACCTAATCTAAAGATTTTGGCTTGTGAAAAAAATGTAGTTTTCGTTTGATGTCATTTTGTGGCTTTAGTATTAGCCAAATAAATAAAGGTGATCACAAAAAAAGATTCATAATTTTATGCAGAATAAACTTCATTTGAAACTTTTTTCGATATGATATTTTGTTTCCGCGATAATTGAAAAAGAAATAATTTTGGGCGCCATTTTCCAAGATGGCGGTTGGGAACTTTTAGTATGTTAATTTGGTGGCTAAGAACTATATATATACCACACTTCATGTTTTTAAAAATTTGTTACCTAATTTTCATAAAATGACTACATTCTAAAGAATATGGTAGCTCTAGTTATATGCGTTCTAGTTACATGTCTTTGCTCCTGGAAATGGCGAAGGAAAATTAATTCATTAGGAGATATATGCAATTATTACAAAATCGATTTCCAATATCAAATATTAAAACCCTGCCCAAACCCAGATATAAACCATCCTACTTAAAATTATAACCTCGTGCAGTGCATTTTTCTATGATACAACAAATAAACGTAATTTTACTTCTCATCAATC
>JAGDQP010051016.1:0-14110 GCA_022664845.1 Lepisma saccharinum | reverse complement strand
AAAAAAAAAAAATCGAGATTACATCAACCTGTAGACCTACCGAAAGGGATTTTTATTTTTCGTTTCTATTACGTATTAGACTACTAAGTCCTGTTGGTTTGTATCAAGGGTCAATGCCCTACAGACAAAGTTAATCCAAATGTTACTGCTGCCAACTATGACCGGGTTAACATATTGTTCTCTGGATGTTGGTTTTTCTATAAACTGTTACTTTAAATCTATTATTATTTCTGTATATTACTAAGTCCAGAAAATCGAGCGCGCTATTGTTTTACTAATGTCTAGTAAATACCCGTGTGTATGTTATTGAGGAGAAATTTTAATTCTATGTCCACCTTATATAGTATGGTCGTGTCATCAACATACCTGAAGTATCTCGCAACTGTTCAAAACTATGTTACGATTGAGGGGAAGGCGCTACCCATAGCTAATTCTGTGGACTACTGGTAACATTTAGCTTTTGGACTGAAATACATTTTTGTGTACACATATTCTAAGTAACTCTATTAGCTACTGCGTTTCTATTGTCATCCACTTTTTTCTTTTTTTTTTAATGAAATGAATAATTCTACCGACATCAAAGAATACATATCTATGATGCAATTTTTATTTTATTTTCGCGTTTATTAAAATACATATTTGTTGTTTCATCTGAACTGAATTTGTGGCTTTACATTTAAATGTCAGTCATTTCTAGAGAAGTAAGTTGTTTCGAAATCCATTTCGCTAGTTTATGTGTACTTAGTTGTCCGCTGGATCTGCTTAATTTAATTTCTGTGTATAATTTCGGTAACCCATATACAATAGGTGTAGATGGAGCCGTCAAGGTAAGATTTTTGTTTCAGTTCTCTTTGTTTCAGGTACTACTTTATGAATAGGATTGTTTTTTAATTCTCGATAAGCTTGTCCTGAAATCTTAATTACACCTTTATTGTAATCACCTGTTTTCATCTTTATTGCCTGTTATCTGCCTTCATTATCTATATATTATGCTTGTTTAACCATTTTTTTGATATCCCACAAAAGTATGTCCTTGTGTATCCTTTTTTTTTTTTTTTTTTTTTCCCTCGTACGTACCTAACCTACTCTTTATACGCCCTTGGAAACACATTCTCGTCTAGAACCTTCTCGACTTCCTGCATTTGTAATATGCACTGTTGTTTTTCCTACTGAAATGAGAGTTTACTGAGGTAAATATTTGCATAAACCTATCCGGTATTTCGATTTCGGACATCTTATACAGCAAAATAAACGGAACGTTGAAAGGACACTGCAGTTTAACATATCCGAAACTAAAACAATGTTCTATAAGGAACAGGGAAGCTTATGGGGTTTTTATTGTGAGTACTATATTTTAAGAAGGGTAGTACTTATATGGTACTCTATAAAATTCTTGTTGGTCCTAAGATTGAATTTACACAACGAGTATAAAACGCGTCGGTAAGAAAAAAAAAAAAAAAAAAACGGAAAAGATATATTTTGCAATGATATTAAGTAGCCAAACTCAGCAACCATATTACTCCAACGATTATTACTTACTTACGGAACTCGTAAGTTCATCGCCGCAGGTTACAAACGTTCGCCATAGGATTATACCCTCGACAAGATCAAGCCGGTTTTCATCACAAACACCTACTTCTCGAAGATTCCTTAGCGGCCGACCATCCTGACTGAGGATTTTCCAGGGGTTTCCCTCAGTCACACACGGGAAATGTCGGAATGGCACCTTCAACATAGACCCTGGCCAACATCTTCCCGATCCCCTTCCCCCATCCTGGCCTGAGCCTTAGATGCCTAAAGGCCATAAATAAAAAAAACAAAATTCAATTCGAAGATCCCTTCTAATAGTGTTCTCCCAACGATCTCTTCCCATCCGGCTATCCAACGAAGATGGAATATAGTCTTAGATTTTCTCCCATCCGAGCTACATGGCCTGCCCACCTTAGTCGTTGCGATTTCATTATTCTTACAACATCGGGTGAATCGTACAGTCCGTGAAGTTCTTCATTATACAGTCTCCTCCGATCTCCAGTCATCTCGTCCCGTTTCGGTCCGTATATCTTTCTCAAGACCTTATTTTCACAAATACTCGTAATTTATGTTCATCTGCTGGAGTCGTACTCCAACTTTCGCAACCATAAATTGAAGGGTGTGAGGCAAGAACATGGTAACCCACAATGTTAAACTTGTAAGAAATTCGATTTTTACTGCTGGACAGGTCATATTCATTGGCTGAAAGCTGATTTTTCACGTAAAGCTATACATAAAGGCTTAAAATAATTGTACCAAATCAAAATAACGAATTTCTATTTTTCATGCTGCTGTGTGGGTTACCATGTTTTATTATTTATACGATAATATTCGCTACCTAAGTCACTCAAGAATAAATCTTTTCACTGAACTCGCTGTAAGAAATGTTTAATTTACAAATTCTTTTCCTTTTTAGTGGCAAGCTGGTATACTGCTCCTCGTTTCCCGCCATCTTAATTGTTGGTTACCATCTTATGAATCCCAAAATGTTACAATAGGCTTACCATAAGTAAATATTGCTGCCATCTCTGGAGCACAATTTGAAGTCGGACAACATTAAACGACGCGGTATGATTCCTTTCCATCGGGTGCTGAATAACTAAAAAAAATAAACATTTGTGGGTTACCATGTTTTTGCCTCACACCCTTCAATTATTACCGACAGAATAACCGTTCTGTATATTTTCAATTTCAATTTCCTCGATATTAATCGCGAGGTTAGGAGTTTCTGGACCGAACAGAAACAAGCGTTGCCCGATGCTAAGCGACTTTTTATTTCTTCCGTGACCTCGTTTTTGCTTGTTACATATGCTCCCAAGTATTTAAATTTATTTATTTCTCTATGTTCTTATTCTTAACCTTCCACAATAATTAAGAACGATTATTAATACTGTTATAAACATTGCAACCTTGAGTCCTTCGAAGAAAAAAAATAAAACCGATGCATTATTTATGACATACTAATCCAACGATATTAAAAGTGAATACTTTCTTTAGGAAATACCAATAAGAGTTCCATGAAACAACAGGAAAAAGAACACTTACATACATCTTACTATGAGAATATGTCGAATTTTAAAATTTCATGATTAACTATCCTTAGAGAAATGCACCATGTATAACACACTATCTCGGAAACAGTAAGAGATAGTGGGAAAATAAAATTTAGATCCAACTTGAACTTGAAGCTTATTACGATTAAAATATTGGGAATGGAAACTTAATTATTTCTGGAAATTAATGTGAAGACATTTGAACTAGGATGGCTCTTCTAACAAAGTCGGAACTGATTTCTAATCATAATTAGGAAATAAAAGACTATCGGCTGACAAAGAAAAAACTTTTATTTTTATTCTTCCTTCTTACCTAATGCTTCGATGTACGTAATTAATGTATATTACTTTACTTCTTATATTCTACATTAATTATAATGTTTAACAATGATTACTACACATCACAACACACAGTGCCTGAAATTGATATGTACAAGCGCTTGAGTTATTTACTAATGAACTAAATGAGCTTGTTAGCTTTCTAAAGATGAGACTTACAGCATTTGTTGGATGAGCTCCGAACCACTGCGTCCAATCTACCCCCGCTGGATTTGAACCCGGGATGATACGAACTGCAGGCACCTGTACAAGTTAGTAATATCTATTGTTGGAAATGACTATAAGAGAGAGAGATCACTAAAACAAGAGTAAAAATCAAACAGAAAAGGGGGAAAGAAAAGTAATATCGTCAGTGTTTTAAGAACGAAAAAAAAATCACTAAAAAATTTAGTGAGAAACCAAATAAATAATAGTGAGATGTGATGGTGGCGTGCATAGCCTGTCCTACAGGATTGTGGTTGATGTGCTGGGAGAAAATTGTTAAATTTACGCTTAAATATTAATACGAGATCTATCTAGAAAGTAATAATATTTCTCAGAATTATTTCCAAATATGGCAACACTGTAAAAACAAAACAGTGTCGAACCAAACGCTACGCCTGTTCTACTGCCAATACAAGCTCCAACCGGCTAACATAATTATTTCTGATTTAGCAATCAGGAGCCACGGTGGCTCAATGGTAAAGCGTTCATCTCTGGTGCTTGGAGTCGTCGGTTCGATCCCTGCTCGTGCCATGTGGACTTTGTGGTGGACAAAAACCGTGTGCGTGGGTTTTCTCGGGGTTGTCCCGTTTCCTCCCACTTTCTTCATTCCCCCAATCATCCCATCATCATCCATCCGGCCTGAGCCAAAGTTGCCTAAAGGTCTAACTGGTGTCTGTGTGTATTCTGTTAGCGCGCCACAAAAATGAAAAGTTGTAACAAAAATAATTTTAGAAAAAAAAACTGAAAAACAACAAAAATTTAAACAACGCTCAACTAACCTGGAAGTTGGCAACGTTGATACTGATGATTGGAAGAGTGGTTGATAGGTGGCAATAGTGTATAGATTGCAACTGCATTTGCAACACCAGGATGTTTACAGAATTCACAGCAAGTTAAATTCATGACATTTGCATGCCACAAAAAAGATGATAAATTGTTAGGACCAGCTACAGAACTCGGGATTGGCACACCCGGTATCACGAGATATGAGTCCCCTAGGTAACTATATTTCTTAACAGAAGTTCACAATATTACAAGTTTCAAACGTATGAGAATATTTATTCAGCACATTTGGGAAAAACTGCAAATGTGCTATTGAAAACAGTTAAAAATTACAAAGTTTACCTGTCTGGATTCATCCCCTGAAGCTCATGATTTTTTATTGACTTTCATGATCAATGGCTCGGTTTCATTACTTTTTTATGACTCATGATCTGAAGACACCCTGAACACGTCCCGAAGAGAGCACTCATTCGTATTTCGAGTTCTGTCATTCGTTATTCCAGCAGTAAAGGGAGTGAAACCCACCGAAATTTATCGACGACTGGAAGATCAGTATGGTGATGTATGTCTGTTCTTTCAGCAAATAGACTAGTAAGTTAATAAACGGCGTCCTCCTCAATGCAGCAGATGAAACCATTATGGAAGATAATCGCAGAATATCTGGGTATGTGTCATGGCTCTGATGAAGAAGTCAGTAGGCAATGTACAAATGGATCCACTCTCAGTCAAAAGATATATTTTTCAGATACCCATGCACTTTCGAAGTACTGCAATACTTGCAATGGAAACTACGGTGAGAAAAATGTTACTGTGTACCCTTTGTGTTCAATTTGGGGTGAAAATTACTTAACGTTTGGTGCACATGCACCCTCATATACCGAATAACGTTATGCGATCAAATTTTACGTGGAATTAAAAGAGACTGCAGCCGAAACGTACATAAAGTTAAAACTGTGTTTGATGATAATTCTCTATTTCGTGTGCAAGTGTTTTGTGAGCACAGTCTAGGCGGCCAGTTACATCGGATATTAACTTCGATGTAGGCGAATTTGAACTTCATTTGAATCGTGATGCTGTGCACAAGATCACAGAAAAGATATGCGAATTAAGTATGTTCTAACATTGTTCCCATAAAATTAAGTGACAAAAAGTACGTCGAAAGCAAGTATCTGAGAGAAGAGCTTGAAAGACTAAAAACTAATTTGGATTTTTCCGATAACGTTGTACGACAGGTGATGAAAAATGGTTTTTCGAATTTGATCCTGAAAGTTGTTTCTTCGAGACCATAAATTGGTTTGTCGATAACAAGGAGGTTTATTGAGAATGATCCTAACGAAGTTTTTATTTATTTATGTGACACACTAACAGAAAACACAAAAATATAAATGATTAGTGAATCAAAACTGCCTACGTTAGGAAGCTGAAATTTGCCATGGAGGTAAAGCAGAGATGTAGGTTTTGATTCGAAGCTTCTTTGTTGTCAAGTGTTTCCATATCTAAAAAAAAAATCATTACTTTCTAGACAAACTTTGTAGAGGACATGAGTCCCTGATGTGTTCTGTAATTTTGTTCCAAATTTTCTAATGGTACATAGCGTAAGATTTGGGATTATAAATTTGTGTTGTGTGTTTAGACTGGGAGTACCACATCTTCTGAAGAGCGAGTATTTCACGAGTGAGGTATCTCTAAGAAGCCTTAATATGGATGCCCATCATAATTCTTTATATTTATTCTCAATGCATAAGTTTTTCACAGCTTCTTCGCAGATCTCCCAGCATCTTGTTCCAGAAGAAGAAGCCTATCATTTGCGAACTTAATAAATTTAGTTTTGATTTGTGTAACAGTAAATTCACGTCTATAATACATCTAACAATATCTTTCCCTTAAGAACTGTACTTTGTCTGCTCTCTTTCTATCTTACCTTTCTCTCTCCCCCTTTAAACATGCAAGTCCTTTCTGAGCCTTTCCAGTTCATATCTGTGTTCAACGCTTCCATGAGGATTCCCCAGTTGACACGACAGAGCTCTCTTTCATAAGTGCTACGTACAGTTCTTATCTTTCTCTGTATATCGCTAAGATTAATGTGTCCTATTGTGTTGAGGAAATCAATAGGACGGTTCTTTCTCTCCTCCAAATTGCACCTATTCCGCTTTCAATTTCTCCATAATCCGTACGAGAGGAATTAGTCTGCCATACAATTGTACATACATATCTACAGATGCATATCATGATACAACGTGAAATTAGCGTATTAGTAGCTCTAATATTCTTCAGAAATCCAGAAAAAAACTGAAATAATTAGATATTTCTATTTTTTTTTTTTTATACAAAGGTGAGCTACTGCCATTTGCAAATTCGATGCTCTGTCAGTATAGCGATAACTTTTTCAGCACAATTTTCGACACGTTATCACACACAGAGTTCTCTTGTGTAGAAAACTGACATCTAATTCTTTCGTACTCCATACTTTACAAAAAGATTGCTCAGTTCAAATCTCCGCACGTAATGGAGCCCCAGTAGGTATTAACTGACTGAGCTGAGGCCACATGAATGCTCTATACGTGCTGCGGTTGATCATGGTGGTGATAATTAAAAGAGCAGCTGGCCGACAATTAAGAAAGTAAGATTCAATTCCCAGTTACTCCAGCGATCAAATTTTTGTGCGTTTTTCAATAGTGAAACAACTGTTCAAATAAATCTACTGGACTGTCATAAGCCGTTAGCGACCATAAACTACGTCATTTTTTTCTTTCCTTTTTATCGAAGTAATCTAAAGAGAAATAAAATCTTTTTTGTCTAAACATTTTCCGTCCTTCATCCATACGAATCACATGCATTTTTTTTTCTACAGATTAGTAAAAGAAATATCTGAGTTGAGGTTGACGTGTGCTTCAATCTGAACTTCTGTGAAACTGAGACCTACTTTCTGTATTTCTTCCTCTTTGATCCATCCTTATTATTGTTCGAGTTAAGAGCTGGCATCTCAATCCCTTGTGTCATTGATAATTATCCTTTTTATCCTTTGAGCATGCTACCATCCTCTATTTTAATGTTAATTATGAGGAATATTCTCTTCCAAATACATCTTAATCTTCGCTTCTTAAAAATTAACAATCTTTTAATGTTAGCCATTTTTTAATTAAATATGCTAACAAAATGTATCATAGCTTCGATTTAGGCTTGTGTATTAATGACTTGATGGATATCTGAAAAGACTTTCAAACTACAAGTACCCTTTTCGCCCAACTATAATAAGAAACGAGAGTAACAATTATTGTACTGAAATATAATTAATATTTTTTACAATTATTATTATAATTAAATATTACATTATAAACAACTATTATGATTGTAATTAACTGTGACTAAACGATACACAGTATCATGTTTTCAAACAACAGTAAATTACTATCTTCACACATTAGTAGTTTGAGAATATATTAGACAATTTTGCAAAGTGAATTTCAACGGAAATACTATTTGAACCTAACATTAAAATACATTAACATTAGCCGAATAAATCACATCTTGGAACCAATGTATACTACGAATCATACAAAATGTCCGACAGAATTCCTTTTAGTCTAAAAAGATTGAAACATTAACTGAACTTAACCCAGTTACAATGCTGGTACGGTATTGGCATACTGTACAACATTCCGGCCGTTAACAACTTTCTTGTCGGCCATCTTTTATGACTTGGACTGTACACGATAGTAGAATATGGCATAAGCTGACGAGGTTTTGGTTGAAATTAATGTATTGGCGAATCTAACTAAGGTCTCCTCACCGTATGAGTCGGTAAGGGCACCACCAACAGGACCTTCTTAAAAATTGAAGTTTTCTTCATTTTTTTTTTACATACCATACGTTATCCAATGGAAAGACACCTCTTTAGGGTGTAAGCGCCTAACTGCTTGACATGTGACGATATAAACAAATACTATCAAAATGCAACTGCTGAATTAACAAAAGCATCAGGTAAGAAGAAATACCTTACGTATTTGTACATATTATTATTATGGCTATACTTCAGAACTATTAGATTATAATAGTCCTCATCGAAAAGCAAGTTCTGTGTAGAACCTATAAGTCAAGCGGTAAACATATAAACATAAAAAGCAAGTGGAATATCGAAGAAAGACTTTCACAGACATAAACGTAAATTGTCTAGGCATAAATGTATAGTCCTCACACATCTATTTGCTCTCAGAAAACACGAACGCCAATCGACAAACAATAAAGCAAACCCAACATATTATAGCAACGTCGAAAGAATCATAGACAATGAAATAATGATCGCAGGTAAGGAAACTGAATGTGTATCTTGATCATCATTTTTACGATATCAATGCTTGTGGCAACAGTAACCTTCGGTTCACCAAACTATTAAGATAGTATGTTGATGTACACTTAAAACAACAGGTATGCATTGTTAGACATGTAAATATCTTAAGAAATCATTCTCGCTATAGGAATTAAGTTTCATCGAACCGGATTAATAGATTCTTTTCTTGGTGGAGGCATCGGGTACCTATATCGTATCGTTTCTCGCTTTTACAGAGCATAAGAACATATAGAAATGCACTAATTATTCGTTATCATTAAAATATTTTATATATGTCATAGTTTACATAATTTATCTGACGCATTTAAATCTTTAATAAATCAGAAAATAGATAAACTCAAAGTTTGCTCCTCCTTTACGAACATTTTCATAGATGGCGTTACCGCAGTGTTTCCACTGCTGAAGAAAATGGCAACTTCACAAGAGTACTTTTATGCATGGCGTTTTTGCATCGCGTAAAAAGGTCACAAAAACAGTCCGTTATGTAAAACGTTGGTTTTATGCAGCTGCGTATTTTGCTGTCGCGTTCTGAAAAAAACATGCCGCTGTGTTCTCGAAAACGCGAGCAGCAAAAAGTTGCTTCAATGAGTATGTTTATGTAAACAGTGAGTTTGTATTTTTCAGTCGAAGTGTTGCCAGGCGTTCTTGAGTCCAACTGCTCAGAGGTTTGTCTTCAAGTGGTTATCGAATGCAAAAAAGGCATTAATAACCCTGCCGACCTACATTTTCTTTCTTTCTTTGGCTCACCTACATCCGCGACACGCAGTACGTGCATGGAAAGGTACAACAGAAACCGTGTACCTTCTTGCTGCGCGCCACAAAACGCCATACATAAAAAAAGGGGTCTCAAACCTGTGTGCTGGTTTATTGAAACAAAATCGATGATGCAAATTTAGAGAAACCTCAGAACACATTAATAGCAACATACTCATTCTAGAAACAGTTTTATGGAGTGTTAAGAAGAGGTTTCTAAAACAGGAGTAATGGACGCCCCAACACAAGCAATAACGTTGAGCGTAGCACACAGAAACAATCCTACGAGGATATGTGGAAGACAAAGTTTATGTAACGTAAATGTTAGATACAGATGCAACTGAAATTCAGAATAAGAAAACGGGACAGGCGTAAGCCATAGTGCTGTTCCCGCCCATAAAACTCATTTTATCTTATGCAGAATCAGATACGCGACAAGCACTATGGATGTCGGCATGGTAAAAATCGAATATCGTCTTAATATGATCCGGGCTACGAAAGGAACACATGTACAAGCACTGAAAAAGGACAAAAAATTTGTGTTTATGTATTCATCAATACTATCAGTTTACATATTCATTCATTATATTTTCATTTATTAGAGATTAAAATTTCTAAGATCTTCTGTAGATACTCTGTATTTCAGAAAGTATACTTATTTTTAAAACAATTCAGGTTAGGTCTATGTTCTGCAACGTCAAATGACATTGTACACAGTATTATAAACCATATAAATTCATAAATTCCAAAGGGTAATATAATAAACCGACATATAAGTCAGAAAATTCCTCAAGTTAAAGAAAAAAACATAAACGACTTAAACTGAGATCCCATATAACATTTTTTTCTCCTTTTAAATTTCCATTATTTTCTCTTTTTTTTTAGTTTACATTTATGAGTTAGACAGACAGCTACGGACTAAACCCGTCGCCCCCCTTCAGTAAAATATTAAAAATAACAAAACGAAAGACTGTAAAGAGGTCATATTAAGATATGTTAAAATGGTAAAAAGTAAAATTTCACATCAAATAAAATAGATACAATCATCTTAAAGAGAATTTGATATATATATAAATCACAGCCATATTCAATCCACTAGTGGATGAGGCCTCTCCCCGAAGGGAGGAGTTGGTCTACTGCTCCCACGCTGACCAGACGGGTTGGGAGAGGAGATATACACCAAAAGTTTAGCTACCAAAGCAGAGTTATTTCCAAACAGTGATGCTTTCTCATTGGAGACGTTATGACGTTGTCTGAGATGCTCACGTGCAAAATAATCTAAAAGAAAGAGGCGAATACTTAAAGCTGCATTGCACTCATGACACTGCGATGGATCCAAACGCGGCAATAGATATCCGTAGGTCCGACTACTGTGTCCCAAGTGTAGGCGACATAACGGTATTTCCTCATGCCTACTAGCTCGACAAGAATATTTCCATGGCTCAACAGTAGTTTTAATGTCTCTCTCTCTCTCAATTAACTGACAGCAACGTCCTCGCACCGTCACTACCATTCATTTCAAACAACTACCCGAAAATAAATCAGTATGTCCTGGAAAGGAACGTGCTGGATTTCAACGTTACCTGCCAGTGAGGTCTCGCGGGCAGCATGGATTACCAATTCATTACCATAAATACCAACATGGCTTGGTATCCACGACACTACGACCTCACCACCAGAAAAGACGTACTTCTTGCACGAGCGGATTCTTAGAATGCATGCAATGTTCTCTAAACTCTGAAGGACACTTGGCGAATACAAGGATGAGATCAAAATGGTGAATAAGATTAAAATGCATGTATCTCAGCAGTACAAATACTGGCATTGATATTAGGACAAAACTGGTGGGCTTCCCCGTCAATAACAAACGAACAGCCAACAGATTCATCTGATTTGGATCCATCAGTAAAACTACAACTAAAATGTTGGTGCTGACTCTACAACTCACGAAATCGTTGCTGAAACTCAACCACAGATGTCTTTGCTTTGCGTCAAGTCGACAACGGTACATCCATGGACAAGCAACTGTACATGGAGGACCGAGATAAAATGCACAGAGATTTCGATATACCACGTGCTCTACAAACTCATGTGCTGAAAGAGTATGAAATAATAAAGAGTTGTAACTCAGAACATGGAATATCCGGTGAATCTCAAGCGGAGGTTCGGTCACGATCAACACAAATACTGGTGACTACTGTTAAACAAATAATATGCCTCTTTTCTTCAAGTTTTAAAAAAGTAAAAAAGAACATCGCACTTTTTCACGTTTTTTTCATACAAGTAGTATTTATTGTGTTACGCGGCAGATAATTTAAGTAATCAGCAGTAGTGTAGTTCAGCTACTCAGACATTCATTCATTCCTTTATTTTTCTGCAACCTTACGACGCGAATGATGGGATTATTTTATTTATGCATTCACTGCCACATTTCTATGCATCCTATATCTTCACCTTGACGCATCAAGGACTAAAGACATACGGACTGAAGTTATTTGGTGGAAGTTTGTAGTTAATAATCCTATAGAGAACTGAAAAAATATTTTCGATTTCACGAAGAATTTAGACACGCGCGGTTAGCTCCCGCAACCATGAGTTTTGCAACTACAAAAAAATACGTGAATCGTTTGCTCGCCAGCAACCTTCGTTTGATCACCATAAAATAACAACTAAAGCTCAAAAATTACTCGGGGGGAGATAACATGGCACTAGCCCCTCCCCACCCCAACCCAAACATTGAAATCCGTTCAGAAAATATGCGAAATGAAAGAGCCTCGTTCGATTAAATTTGCTTTTCACTGGTATAACATTCTATATTCAACGTAAGGGCATCCGGGGCCGGAAGAAAGAATTCCGGAAATTCTGCTCTGAAAACACACGAAATCTTTAAACCATCCTTAGATCGACTTTGAGCATCGCGCACTTTCGTTAGATAGCAATTGAAAATTTAATTATAAGCAGGCAACTTCTAGGTGCGGGAGGGGATTTTCAAACATGGCACAAGCTTCATTAGATCACTTTTGATCGCGTTCCATTACTACAAAATTTCAACTTAAAGTAAGAGAACCCGAAGCCACGACATAGCAATTCCAGGAATTTCTGCTCTGAAAATACATAGACGGATTTATTTTTCGATAAAAGGGGAAGTTCCGTTATTCAATGGTTAGAGAAGATTCATTGTTTTAGTCTCCGTAATGTATTATTGATTGCAAAGGTTACACTTGTGCTTTCGTTGTTTCATGAAAGGTATTATTTCAAATGATGTCATAAATAACAAGTTTATCTTTTATTGATGACTTGTATGACTATAACATCTTACTCTGTAGCATTTAGATAAATATTAGACAGATAAAATTATTCTTTAGTATTTAGACAAGTTGTTTGCATTTGATAAATGGACGTACAATTATTTTCACACTTATTAAAGAACAACTTTCACGGAAACGATACATACGATAATGGTGAACCAACACGGATACTTTGAAACAGTACTTATTTTACGGGGAACACACCTATCAAATATTTCATAGACAATATCATAGAATTTACTCACTAAGTTATTAACATTCCGATACACTTGTAAGAATTCCCAATCAATTTGCCTTCCTAAAATTATAATAATAAGTGTTACTTTTCTGCTTTTCTTTCTTGACCTTTCTGTTAAACACGAAGACAGGGTTGGGAAGCAGCTACACTTGTAGGAGGTAACGTTGCTAAATTGAATGATGAAGATAGTTTCCTAGCTACTGTTTTATTGTACAAATTATATCTGAGCTCATCTAAAGAAACATTGTTCTTTCCTCCATATAACCTCACAAGAAATCTTTCTCCTATCTCAATTATTGTTTTGGGATCTAGATCAGAGTTGTTGAACGCTGTAACTGCTTTGGAGAGTTCTTGGTCCTTCTGAAGAATTTTGAATGCGCTCTGTTTTCCTTTGTTGAATATAGCAGAAGTCGTGTCACATCCTGTGACGGCTTGGAAGAACAAAAAACTGTCTTTAAGTGATTCTAGGTTTCTCTGGATATTGCAAATGTGGAAGCATTTGCCTTCATTTTTGTTAGTTTGTGGCTTCATGAAATATATTGTAGTGTGTGGATGTCCACGAGCAATTAAAATCGAGAGCAAGTCAGAGTCACTTCCTACAACAGCAACAGAAATATTTATTCCCAATACTAATGGCAGTAGCAGCAATTAGAGCATCTGCGTCTCCTTCAGCTTAGTACACTGTAATACCAGCGGAGTGAAATTGAGTCTTAAGGATGTCAATCAAGCGAGCCTTGTTTTCAGAGTTACGTAAAAAGTGTGCTTGATCAGTTGTTACCTTCATATATTCCTCAAATGCAATTGTGGCAGACATCTTTGACATCATTCTTCTCTGCCGTTCAACATCTTTGGTATTGCCAGTCACATGTCCATCAAAAACTACTGCTTCACAGGGCGAAAAATGATTCTGTACATATTGTACGTATTTTTTACAAATTTCTGCATATGTGTCAACACCAGACCAAATAACAGCATGAAGTAGGAAGCCACCATCTACAATGTATCTTAATTCTGATGGAGGCTGCACACAGGGTTCGATAACCTCTATAATATC